>JAYEAL010000052.1:0-108261 GCA_036419045.1 Scirpophaga incertulas
CAAAAAATAATTATTTAGTCTGGCAACCTTGTACTAAAACATTGTCATGCCGGAAAATTAAAATAGCTACTTTTATTTAATTACTTTTTAGCCTAGCCTTACCTAAATGTGCCAAAATCATCAAAAATAGTTTATGAATATTTTACAATAATTGGTTGCTGTTCTTAAGACGCTTTCAAAAATAGTGAATAAAAATCTGCCATAGCTCTTTGCTACAATACCAAGGTTGGCCAAAAGAAAACCTATATATAAGAACAGACTAGCAACATTGATGGACGACTAAATAGATATTTTAGTTTAAGTAAAAATCAGAAACAAAATTCAATAATACTATTGAAAACTGCTACAATCTTTGTGTTACCACAGTAACAATTAGTAGAAGAAGAAAATGTAAATGTCTTATTTTAAGACTATGGCAATTTAAATCATCTTTACGGCCATTAAAATTGTTAAAACTTTACTAATTATAATTTTTAAATAGTGAAAGAAATATTATTTGAAACTTTTATTATTTAAATGTTAGCTTTAATTCTTGTGTTTGTACCTTTCAAGCAAAGTGTAAAGCAGAATATTTTACTATGTAATGTTTTACTAATGACCACTAGGCCAGAATGAGACGTTAATATACAAACACCGGCAAAGCAAGACAGAGAAATACCTACAACTCGGCTCGGCATCGGTATAAACCGCCATTTCTCAGCGAGGCTACTGAGGCTCTAGAAAGAGAGATCATTATACAAAAGCTGACTAAATTTGAAAGAGAAGGACGATACAAGCCGGTACGTTGCAGCATTTCGGCCGCGATATTGAGTGCGTTTCACTCCGCACTTATGGCTATTGTAATAAGATCTAAAATATTCAGTTTTGATTGAACTTAAGTTTATTACGTGTGTGTGCGTTTATCGTAGTGTATCGATGGATAGTATTATAAGCCGCCAAAAAGCCGGCATGTTGGCCTCGTCAATACCGCCTATCTCTAGGCAACAGTCAATATCGGCAGAGGATACGTAGACCGCGACATGTCCTTAGCGACCCCCCCAATCAACTCACGCAGGACCTTCTAGACCTGCAAGCGGCGGCGTCTGAACCGTCGCTCCCCTTGTCTCCCCCTAATCGGCAGCCTTCTGCTTAGCCACGTGTGGGTTCCCTGTCAATACAGGCCGGTCCCACTTTGGTGAACCGCGCCTCTTCTAGTGCTTATGCCCTCCCCATGGGGCAGCGCTATCCGTACCTCTCCTGAGGTGCGACTCGCTATCACTTCAAGCCAGTAGGGTCATTAGGACCAAAGCCTTAGGCTGAGTTTACTCGGTAGGTCTGTTGGGTCGAGCCGCCTCGATTCACCAGGAATCCGACATAATCAACGCATCCCTGCTTGCCTCTTGCGTTGGTATCCATGATGGATTCTCAGCCTCCTCTCCTGAGGAAAAAGAAAAGGCATGTTAGCAATTTTTAGGTACTATTTCTCTATTTCATGCGCCTTTGAGAGACCTGCAGACGTCATACAGAAGAGAACGCTTATCTGTGTGCGTGTTATATTGCAATCGTCCACAACTCGAGATTTTACGAGTTAATTGAAGGAACCTAGAGAGCGATGATGTGTGAGTGATTGGAACTTGTGCGTATTGTTTTTTTTTTTTGTTTATAAGGTGGTTTTGTACTTGCATTATAGTAATGAAACAAGACAAATTTGTTTTTCGTTAGGTATATTTTTATGCTCACTCGTTTGGTACGGCTGTGAGGAATCGGTTATACGGACGCTCCACCACTGCTATGTAATAAATTTACTTTTCCAGTAACACTTACTGTACTGGCTCATGTGTGGATAAAATGTCTTGGATAAAAAAAACTCCAATTTCTAATCATTACATTCATTATAAAATTAAAAATTGAAAAACATTTTTATTACCTTTTAAAAGACTGTATTACTTTTATGAAATAACACTACTTTCACAATAAATCCTATGTCAAAAACTTATTCAACTTTTACAAAGACTTCTAATTGTAGCTACATAGTGTATTTTGAAAATTTCTAACACTGTACATATTACAGCCTTTTACTATAATATTGACCAAGCAGCCATAGCGGGCCACATCAAAGATATTTTCCAAAACTATTTTATTAATGTTACCAATAGCTTCTCCGCCAATGCTCATCGACCAAGGAATATTCTCTTACATGCCCTTGCTATCTGCTTCAAACACTACACACCCAAGAAGTATCCTGACACCACACTCAATAAACAACCCTACACTTTATTAAACATACCAGGTTCTCTCGCAACACTCCACTATACAATGAACTGAAGTATCGGTGCATGTGCATGTAGTGATGAACTCGAGTTACATTGACCCTGTTCCCCTTAAAACATGTGATGACTGCTCAGAGTTTGAGATGAAATTACAACTACTGCAGCTTAACAGCAATATGTCATTAAAATAACAACTTAAATTTTAATAATATTAATTTTAATCACATTTCAAATTAAATGCTAGGTTCGGCCAATATCTCGGTTTTGCACTGTCACATTCTTTGATAAAGTCAGACTGAAGAGACATTTCCAATGCTGAAATCCTTTGCCACTTATCACCATACAAGTTTTTCATATCATCTTCATAGTTTTCTACGGTTTCTGACGGGCCTGCCTCTAAAGATTTTGTATTGTCATCCATTTCCTGTTTAGCCTTTAAACGTTCCCTCTCCCTCCGTGCATCTTCTTTGTATTTTGCGTTTTCTTGTAGAAACTGAATGTATTCTTCACTTACTTCAAAATGTTCATCATCGTCATCATCACCATCATCATACTCAATGGAATTTTCTCTATCCTCATGTTCACTGTCTTCGTTTTCACTGTCTTCATTTTCACTTTCTTCTGACTGAACGTTTGTAGCGTTTCTGGAAGCGTTTTCGTAGTTCTTTTTGATAATTTCATGAAGCACCGCGTTTTCATACTCTAAAGCTTTTGCCCTAGATTTCCAATACGCTATTTGATGCTTTAACTGCCATGTTGCAGCAATAGTGAAGTTTTCGGCCCAAGCGGACATTGATAAGGAAAATTTCTTCTTATAGTTTTCTATTTGATTCTTACGGTTGAATTTTCTTTTTCGTTTACGATTAAGCTTCTTTTGGGCAGCTTTTTTATTTCTTTTCGTTTTTAATTCTTCGTTGGGTTTACGTAAAAATAGATTATTGACAGATGCTTTCATATTGTTATTAGCCATTTTTGACAATTTTTGTTATTGTCAATTTTCGTTGATTGAGACAGGCGAAGGTACTAAGCCATACTGCCCACAGATTAGTATACATACTGCCAGACAATTTTTGTTTACTATATAAGGTTTTTTTTTATATGCCTTATATGCCTTTTTTATGGTCCGCACGGCTTATGTATTTGCAATTACGAAGATAGACAAAGAAATTCCGTTATGTATAGAGTTTGGCTAACAAAAGGTGAAAAAGTTTTTTTAGCGGCAACACTGTCATAAAAGTCAACAATGTCATCATGGCGTCGGCTAGTAAAAATGTAACAAGATCCGTAACTGAAATGGAAAATTTAATAAAAAAAAATTAAACGAACTATTTTTTATGCTTTGTTTTTAAACTTCCTAACCCATTACTTTCCAGAATTCGTTCCTTTTTAGCGACATTATCGAATGGTGTAATAATATAGAATGTGTTTTTTTTAATCTACGGATTCGATTCCTGGCTAGGAGTATTGATTTTAAAAAATCGAAGATGCAGTTTTAGTTTTCATTAAAATCGGGCCCGAGCCTCCTTTGAGTACTTATCGCTATTCCTCATAATTTCGGACTTAGCCACCTGGCAATCTGATTTCACACCATTATCAAGCAACCAAATAGCTTGATAGTTTGCAAAAAGGCTGGTAACTTGGAATCAGCGACGAATCTGTTTTGATTTGTTTCTTCTTGCTTTGTCTTATAATCAAAGCAGGAATCATTGAAAAATCAAAAAAAAATATTTAAAAAAAAAGAATCAAGTTAGTACTTGAACAACTCTCTTGTACTGTATGCGAATTCCTGGGAAAGTTCGAGACCACTGCAAAGTGGTCTCGTAATGTAATGCTCACGTAATAAAAGAAGAGAATAAAATGATGCAGCTCGACCATCATATTGATGATACAACAGAAATATTCATAATACTTATAACAGATTCGCCATTAACGAAAGTAAGTAACAGCATTACTCAAAAATATAAAAAAAAAAAAACCGACTTCTTAAAATTGTACGCAATTAACATACCTACGTATGTAGGCAGCAACTAACTTAACTAGGTATTTTTTGAAGTCGGTGCCTGCCCGTATTATAGAAAAGTAAGAGTGATGAAAGAAGTTTGAATAATATTAAGTATAGCAATTAATTGATTGCTGAGAAAAGCAGTATATATTGTTACCATAGCCTGAAAATAAAAATTTCACTTGACACCTGACAGTGTAAATAATATCCACATCTTTTTAAATTTATAACCCACACTGTCTCGGAATTATAAAAACGCGGAAAAAATAAAGAAATAGGAAAGCATAGAATAAAGACGATAAAGATTTACCACGGAATAGGCTGTATGGGCTCTGCTCTTCGCCTGCTCGATACGAGCGAAGTTTAAAAAAAAAAACAGTGTAAATAAATCAAATTTATAAAATTTTGTCGGTAAACAAACTGAGAAATCAGCTTGTTCAACTATATTTTTGTAATTTATAAAATGAATAGTTATAAAGATAAATGTAGGACTTGTTTGGGTTTCGATAATAATATGCGACATATCGATACACTAATAAATATTACCGGTGAAGATGTTCGCCTTTCGGACATACTACAAAATTTTTATAATTATAAGGTAAATAATTGTTTTTTTAGACAGTAATTCTTATTTACATTATTTGAATGATACATACACCATTATATCGATATTTCTTATAGCTCGTCAGCTATCGTCCGATCCTTACCTATACAATAAATTATTACCCCAACTTTGGCAGCAGTTCTGTGATAGATATACTTTGTTTCTTAAATCTATATTTTATTATTAATGTTGGTTTTAACCTTTTTTTTTATAAATAAATAAATATTTGTTACACTTACACCAATTAACCTAGCCCAAACTAAGCTAAGGCTTGTGCTATGGGATCTAGGGTAACTGATAGACATACATATATAAATATTTTTTATAGAAATATATATCAACATCCATGACTAGAGTACAAATGCTCGTATTCATCATACAAACATTGCCCCCACTGGGATTCGAACCCGGGACCTCAGAGATGGTGACACCTTGATACCGGTGTATTACCCACTCGACTATAGAGGTCGTCAAATTTTATTTTAATGATATAGTATTTTTTTGTTAAGGCTATGTATAATATTAGCATTTCTAATCTTATGGCTGTTACTCAATCAGACCTTTTTTTCTGTAAAAATATGTACATTCCAATTATGTTTACTATTTATGGAAAAAATATATATTACCATATCTAATAAATAACCAAAAAATATACAATAGTTATATAATAAATAACAAAAATATATATTACCATATCCAATAAACACCTCTAATTCTATTGTTATCTCCTTTTAGGTATCATTAAGTGAAGAGACATTTCCAGAAAATATTTGCATTAACTGTGTGCATCAATTAACAATTACATATTCATTCAAAGTACTTATAGAAACCAGTAACAAGAAATTAATTGATAACTTGGAATCTTTTGGAAAAATTGAGAATAGTGACAATAACTATGAATCTGATTATAAGGAAGAATCCAAAACCACAATATATACAGGAAAAAAGAGAAAAAAATCAAGTATAGCTAGACCACACACAACATTTGATGAAAGGCAGAGGATATTTTGTGTAGAATGTAAAAATGAATATTCTAGTGTGAAAGAACTGAATGAGCACTGTTCTCTCAAACATCCAGTGAAAACAACAATTGGGAGAGATTGTGAATATTGTGAAGAGAAATTTGAGGATTTTCGTTCATTAGTGTTGCATAGGAAATTACATCTGAGGCCATATTTATGTGAAAATTGTTGGGAAGGCTTTTATTCTGTAAATGAGCTGAATTCACATTCCTGTCAGCCTAATATAGATAGCAAAGAGAAAAATAAATCTGATAGAGTTTTACGTCAATGTGACCAGTGTGGCAAGTCATATCCTCCTGGCTACATACGTACACACTTGCTGACTCACAGTGAAGATCACCCTTATAGTTGTAAATACTGCCCAAAAAAGTTCAAGGTACCCGGGGGACTGCATTCTCACATACTTTGGAATCATAAAAGAACGAGGGACTACAAATGTGAAGTCTGCAATGCTACATTCATATCATCAAGTTCTCGTAGTTCTCATGTCCGTAAAAACCACCTGAAAGAAAAAAAGTATGGATGTGATAGTTGCAACAAAAGGTTCTTTTCAAAATCTGAGTTACAGAGGCACTGTTTGACTCATACTGGTGTAAAGAATTTCCACTGCCACATGTGTGATAAGTCATACCAAACACGTTATGGTCTGAATGTCCACTTAAAGTCACACTCACAAATTGCTATGAACATACTTAGTTTGTAAAAAATATAGTCACTTCTATCATAGCAATAGTGCAAAAGCTATTCAAAAATTGATCTCATTGAAACTAACTTTATAAGAATATGAAAAAAAATGTTTTTCAATAAAATCAAAGTTACAAATCAAATTATTTATAGCATGCTTTATTCTTAACTACAATCTGTAGGGTATACACAGATGTTGATAAGTAGTTACTAACATAAAATACTGTCTAATCAAGCATAGCAAAGTAGAGAATAAACAAACCGATTGGCTCAGATAAGCCTAATTTCTTATGTTAAGGTGTCAACATGGTGTGTAGAAGACACAGGTCCAAATCTCACTGGATATAAAAATATTTTAGAATAGTTGTTTTTCATATTCTTACATTTATATAGCATTTTTAAAGAAAATGCAAAGTCACAAATCGAAACAAATTGTATAATAAAAGTAATTTATTGATTAGTTCTTAGCAAGTCCTACCGATTAATGATAATGAAGCAATATTGTAGTGTTTATAATTTATTGAAAATATACCAGTATTTACACAGAATTATGTCAGCTTTATTCATAACACCTTATATAACTGCTGTATACTGAAGAAAGACATACTTCTGTTTTTTTATTCATAACATACCAGTGCCTGCATTACTTGATGCTTGATTACATTTAATAACACACCTATACCACTGTAGCATAGAGCCAAATCTCTCGGTCGTTACTCTTGATAAAGCACTAACTTTCCAAGCGCATGTCGATATAGTATCTAGAAACGCCAAGTTCTGTCTCGACTTAACAGTATGTTAGAACGATACGATTCCATGAACACTAACGTTTGCATACGTCCTGTTATATCTTACGCATGGCCAGTTTATGGGCATACTAATCCAAATATCATAAATTGTTGAATTAACTGTAACTAATATACCACTGAAGGCCCATCCCCCTCTTCCCACCTTATTCCCTTTTAAAAGGCCGGCAACGCATCTGTGACTCCGCAGTGGGCACATACGCCCAGATCAGTTTCCCCGTCGCAGAAATGTGACGAGATGAAAGTTCGCGAGCTGTGACTCCTCTGGTGTTGCCATGTCCATGGGCAACGGTTATCGCTTACCATCTGATCCGTTTGCTCGTTTTCTGCCGTCCTATAAAAAAACTAGCTGTCCCGCGATTTCATCCGCGTGGAATTTAACAAAAAAGTTCATTAGCACATTTAGTTTTTGCATTTTTATTTTAAGTGGCAGGCGCGAAAGCTGCGCGCAGTACTTGACAGTACTTGGACATTGCAACATTATTTTTCTAAAATAAGTGTGACCCAAGTTACTCGTTATTACATCAGCTACCTGCCAATAGTAAGTCCAGCCATTTCAGAGATTAGCCGGATCAAACAGACAGACGACACTCCAATTTTATTTATATTTATAGATTATTCCGCACACTGTAATTATGTCGTTCCTTCTTATACCTACATTTATTATGTACTAGCGATCCGCCCTGGCATCGCACGGGTGCAATGCTTATGTAAATTTACCTACTACGAAATGTTCTTATACACAGCATTCGCAGCTTTTTTGTCATTAAACAATACAAACATGTTTTGCTTAGAGGTTACTCTTGACAGTAAGAGATAGACATATACCATCGCGGACTTTTTAAGGTGGACAATAGGCTTGTTGCCTAAATTTTAGTAGTTAGATACTAATATACCAATGTAACGTCTATACTATTAGAATATTCTGCATTCTGGAAATTTCTCGGAACTTGCAATTATATGTAAAGTTTTAATCTTCTAACGGAATGTTCTAGAATTTTCTCAGGTCTCGAAATTATAAGTATATTGTTATCTTTTAATGCAAATCTGCCCATCTGCTAGTTTTCAAGCTACGCTCATGCAATCTACGCATCTGCATTTCTATAATTAATCGTGTCATGCATGTACAGAGTTCAAGTATGGGAATATTGAACACCTCTAGATAGTCGGCACGGATTGCCCTAGGAAAGTGCTCGCTACACCCAACTTGTATGTAGGATACACTGGGGGTACTCCCCCACAGCACTGCCGTTAGTATTAAGCGAGCTGGACAGAGGTGATCTATTAACACCCAAGCCCAACACAACTTTCTGTTGATTCCATTGGGAATCGCGTATAGTATTACTGTATGTGCAAATGGGTTGTATTCTATCTGTAATGTGTACTGTAGGAGTACTGTAAGTGTTATGTTTGATATGCTGAGGGCTACGCATATGCTATTAGCTATAAATCATAATCTACTAGAAAACTAATAGATGGACAGATATATTTATTACTTTATAGACTGAATTATATGTATCATTGACTTCTCTGTTGCTACCTACCTATGTAATGTTCAAATATGAGTCTTTGGTGTAACTACAAATAAGAATGTCTCAACTTTACCTTGGAATAATATATTATTTTCAATTTAACTGTTTACAAATACGTTTAACACTTATAAACCAACTTATATTATGTAATCTTATTGTATCACTAAATTGCACTGTTATATCTTATATCTTTCACTTTTAACACTTTTATTGTACTGAATACTTGTAATTTACTTTTCTCTTTACTTTTTGCTGTATATTTGTTATAATTTCTTAATAATTTTTATTATTTTCAACGATTTCTCTTGTTTTGTTAGGAACATTCTAGAATTTGACAACGTATGACAACAGTCCGACGTGACGTCACATACTTCCAAATTTCTAAATTTGAATATATTTATTATTTTTCATGCCATGTTAGACTCCTTTTTATGAATTTTATGTCATAATTTTAAATTTTTGTATTTAGTTTCGAACACCATATCTGGCTATTATATAAGGCGGTCCAGGGTCTCTAGACGACATTCTACTTCTACTTTTGAAGCTACAAACAACCTTCAATACTACCTGAAGCTCTCTGTGAAGGTAAAAGTCTTCAACTCAAAGTACTGTGGAAACTCTGCTACATAACCCATCAAAAGAACCCCGTACTATTGCTGCCACATCGAGCCTCCAACGTTCTCTGCCTGCCTGCCTGCTACTGCATCCTTGCCTGCTGCTGCATCCCTGCCTGTCGGCTGCGGGGTACTGGCCAGCCTGCTGCAGAATACCAACCAGCCTGCCGGTGAATACCTACCAGCTCGCTGCTGCACACCTGCCAACCTGTTGCTGTGTGTCTGCCAGCCTGCCGTTGTATACCTGCCAGCCTGCCGCCGTATACCTGCCAGCCTGCCGTTGTATACCTGCCAGCCTGCCGCCGTTACCTGCCAGCCTGCCGCTGTATACCTGCCAGCCTGCCGATACTTGGTCTATCTAGATCCTGGTACCGCTTTCCTTTATTTCCCCTTTTCTACCATCTAAATATTGTTATTTATTGTATTTTTAATTTATTTTTTAAGTTACGGCCGTGCTGTCCTACTATTTTGCTCCGTAGCCTTCCGCTACGTGACACCTTGATGCCTATTCTATACAAAATAATTATTATTTTTGAAAAAAAAATGCTTATTTATAAGAATAATTTTGCATTTAATTAAATATTTGACATTAGTCATCAAAAACGCTCATGACTGTCATGGCGTCTTGAATGACGTCACGCCGTGCAAAACACAGCTGTTTTAGTATCGGAATATTCGGTATTGTGAAGTTATTTTAATAAAAAATGGATTCATCGTATTACAAGTACTGCAAAGTGCCCCAGTGTACAAGCACAAGTATAAAAACACCAAAAAAATTATTTATATACGTGCCAAACAATCAGCAGATACGTAAAAAGTGGCTGACACTCGCGAGAAGGAATGATGCCCATTCTTTTTCGCACTTCCACAAGACACTTGGGAATGACATTTTGACTTTTTGACGTTTCGCACGGCGTGACGTAACACTTTTTAATTGGTGTTTGCTGTCACGTGACTTATGGCTTATTTTGTGCAATTTTATTTTATAAAAATATAAATAATCAAAAGTTATTATTTTATAAAACTTTGTTTTTTCATAATTAAATGATCATCTTAATAGTTATGCAACCTAATGCATCAGATTTGTTCATAGTGGATACAAGCCTATACTGTAGTACCTACATTATTTTGGTCTATCTCGTAGAGTTCAGGCAGCGTTTTTGCATAACAGCAAAAAAACGTGCTTATTTACAACATCACATTAGAAAGCTCTAAATTTATCAGTGTTTCTCTACTATATTATGCATGTATTATACATATGAACCTTCCTTAAGAATCACTCTATCTATTTAAAAAAACCGCATCAAAATCCGTTGCGTAGTTTTAAAGATCTAAGCATACATTGGGACAGACAGACGGCGGATAGCGACTTTGTTTTATATTATGTAGTGATTTATACATATATTATTTATGTATAGATTATTCTATTCTGCATACCTTCTTATCCATTTATTATATTAAGTATTTTCTTATATTGTAAAGGGATAAAAATAAAAGCAAATATCAGGTACGAAAAAATTTAAAACAATGTTTATAATGAAACACATAGTTAATTATAAATTAAATAGGATTTCTGATTAAAAGAAACATTGTGTAGTATTCGACATTCTTAGCTATTAAAGTATAAATCACAACTCCAAACACGCAATAAAAATGTGGGTACAGTCGCGCCCAAAAATTATTATCACCCTTCGAATACAAATTCAACATCATAATGTTTATTACTTATCGCTTTTATCGACTCCAAATAGTACTGAAGGTTAAAGACTTGAAGCACAACTTCATAAACGACTTTCGATAAAAATATTATATTTCTGCGGATCAACTTTATTAATATAACAAAATTAGATAAACATTACATCATTTATTGAGTCTGGTTAGACATTATATTAATAAGTAAATTAAAATGCTTTACATTTTCGGTGGCGAATATAGTTTGGGGGGCAAAATTAATATGAGGTATGGTTAATTTATTTCAATTAAATCCACCATTTTCAAGTTATTTGCAATGAATGTCACTTTTCCCTGAACACTTTCCGATTGCAATCAATCCAGAAATAGAATATAATTATAAACAAAAATACAAGATTTTGTACAAAGAAATTAAGGCTTTGGCAAGTGACTGGCTGAGATATTAACGTAAAGCCCAAATTACTGGAGCTATAAACTCAAAACTCGGTCCAGCCTTCTGATTAATGAACTCTGTTACAATCAAATTGTGAAACTGACTGACTAACTACTAACTTCGTCGCTGCTTTATTAAGATTCAATGTGACAATTACATCCGAACTATCTGAAAGGGTCAATTGAAATGTGATAGCAACAAAGTTACATAGTCATTTTACAGGGCTTAACCTTGGGTCTTGGGTGAATTTTCCAAAATACCCACATTAAACTAAAAAAATCCCGTATAATCCCATAAATACGAAATAAAATCCCAGGCACACATAGTTTTAACTATAAACTACAAATTAAATTATTTAAAATTACATATTATTTTTTATTACTACATATATAAATCTATAAACGAGAAGTGAATTGACAAAAATCTCGAGGCGTACTTTGATTGTTACATTAAAAAATTATCCTAACATAATAATGACCCATACGTTTCGTCTATACCTATAAACATTATCACAAAATTTTTCACTCCCAATAAATTTACTACTCAAATCTTATGTACAATCAGTAACACGTCAAGCTATATCTATTTCACTTTTATTTATATTAGGAACACAACACATAACAATTTTTATCAGTAATGAGCGCGACAAAACCGTTCAAAGTTAAACAAAAATTGTCAATAAAATAATTTTTACGTTGGCACTGGAAAAACGACCGCTATTACCAACGGCATAAGAGTCTAAGCATGTAAGTCTTGACGTGCTGCTGTGTACTAATATTTCGCATTAAATTAAATATAGCTTTCCATTGTCTGAATGTGATAATCTATGCGTCACAAAATTAAAATTAAAAAAGCAAAACAATCTTGAACACCACCTTCACCTCACATAAAACCGCTGGTCTGCAATCAAACCTTCATATTGATAATCAACGCTAAAAACAAACCTTATCAATATATTTATATCTGCTTACAACATTTCACAACAAATTACTATGAGATACATATAAAAATACAATAACATTAAATCTGATTGTCTTCTATGTGTAATAAATTGATTGCATAGCACCGCCTTGTGTTCGAGGGTACAGTCAAGCACGTAAATATCTATCATATACGAATAACTAATTTGTAGCGTTTAGTCAATTTACAATAGGATTTTACATTTTATTAAGGTAGTTTTATTAGAGTGAGCATATATATATATGTATATATACACCTTACACGCTTACTTGAATTTTTATAAACTATGGCAATCTGGCGTTATTTACAACAGTCAAGTAAAAATTAGGTCACACGCTGAGGAGGGGGGTCTTCGAAGTGTCACCAAGTAGTTACGACGACTACAAAACTGCGTGGCGTCACATTGAAATATATCCAATGTTTAAAAACACAAAATTTTAGCTTTTGAATCGAAAACCAATTAATATTAATTTCGATCGAATCTATGGTTTTATTTTAAAAATATCTAAATGAAAAAAAAAATGTCTACGGAGATGTTTGTGCTTTTCGGTACTTTAAGGAGATGGGGGGGGGGGGGGATTGAATAAAATAATTATGAAACTTGTGTATGGCCCCTTACTTGTTATCTCTATTCAATTCAATTTATTTAATACATGTCACAGCACATATAATATATTTTCGATACATGTGACGCCCTACAAGGGCATTATAATACTTGTATTATTGTCAGACAAAAGTATTATATATCATTCGTATAGTATTCCGATCTAAAGGTAGTCAAATAACTGGATAATTAAATTTACAAACTTCAGGTTTCAATCCCCTATAATCCAAAAATTCTTTTTAGATTTACTGCAAATCTGCAACCCCCACTAATGTACGTTACAATCTTGACACGTCAGTCCTAACCCTCACCCTGCAACACCTTACAATATTTACCCAAAACGACCCCAATACAAATGATTCCCCTCTAAAAACGCTCCCCTAACCAATGTAACCCCACATAATAGTAATGGGAAACAGCCCACCGGTGGGATATAAATCTTTGCAAATTCGGCATTCGAAATTCCCTAATAAATATTGCTATGCATCACGCTATTTAAAATATTAATAATGCTTTTGTTACATTAATATATGTAATCCTTGTTTTACCATAGAAAACAGCTAAAGCCATCGAGTGCAATATGTGTGTTTTGTATGCCCGTTTATTTATTGTATGAATGTATGTATGGATAAAAATGTTGACTAATTTTGATAACTTAATGTCCTTGCTAAAAATGTTACGCATGTATCTAGAAAAAATTACTTATCTCCAACAAGGCGGCTCGTTATATAGCCTACTTCGTCGGCTTAAAAGGTTTAAATATTCTTCAAAATCAACTCTACCTAAAATACTGCAAAAGCTCATTCTATAAATGTCATTTTTTGATATTTCATATAACAGAAAAACAAACCACTTTCATAAAGAAAGATCAGGCTGCGTCGAAATTTATTAGCTGAGCGATTTTGAATTCTCATTACCAAAATAGCTAATTGTAAGTGATTAGGGTTTTTTTTTCGAATGATGGTACATCATAGATGGCGCCACCGATACAAGTATATCCATGCATTATTACTTCCATGAGTATATCAATGGCATTTCCCACAGACTATAAACAGTATTCGGTTACAGATAACATAATTACTCGGTTATCTTTCTAGCTTTTAAATTAAACGTATAATTTTAATCCATTCATTTTAATTGTTTCGTTACAAACACAAAACAGATATATTGCACTCAGGAAGCAGGTGGTTTCACGTGTAAATATTTATATATATTTATATATGTATAATATAATTTATTTTATGATATAAATATAACAAGCCACTTCGTTTGTACACTCCAATATGAAATACATGCAGTTAACACTTACTACAGTTAGTATTAAGACCCGAATTACACTCGCGCAAAAACGATCTCTAAACGCTGTTGTTTAAGGTACAAGTAACATTTTAGATATAATAAAATAAAAACCACAATCAAACGCTAAAGGGTAACCTTTCAATGTGTGTGGGTAGTTCAAAAGAATATTATACACAAATATATAATTATCAAATAGGACGCTAAATTGTCACGATTATATAATTAAATGTGCCTCTTATTTCGCAGCTTTATCTTTCATGATCTCGATCTGTGTCGAAATACAACTGTCAATTTGGTCTAAACACTATATGTTATAGTGTTTAAACCAAATTGCCAGTTGTATATAGTTCAAAGTCATTTAGTTAGCGACCAGACATGAAGTAAGAAATAGCGCAGGTTCTGTCATATTTATTAAAACCGAGCCTTGTCAAAGGAAATCTTGTTGGATCGTTTAATACCTGCGGTATCTTTTAGATTCATGTCTGTTGTACCGGCGATCTATTTAAAAAACAGTGTTGAATGTATTTTTTGCAATAATGTAACTTACTATCTATAAGATTTAGTGCAGTTTCCATTAAAATTATATCAAAATTGGTGAAAGAATTTCAAGGTTGACTTAACATACTGTTAAATTGAGATCATGAGAGATATTTAGTTCCATTATGAGTTGACGGATACATCGACTTATAATCTTATTTGTCCGATTATGTCCGTGTGATTTGTCCAATTATATCATCGAGATCAAGAAAATCCAGACACTAATTAAAACATATACCTAGTTACTAAACATTTAATTTCAAAACGCAATAACTTATAAAAACTTTATATTATTAAAAATAATACAGAAGTATCTAACCAACAATATGTTGTAACAAACAACGTTAAAACTGGAAAAAATGAGTTCGTTAAATTGCAATTTTAATAAATTTTCATAAAGTCTTTCTGGTGAGGTTTTGATGAGGACATCGAAAAATAGTGTAGCTTTGTTGGTTCCAAGCAATGTGACATGGACATTTAGACAGATTAAAAAAATAATGGTTACCCAACATTTTTAATTTATTATTTTCAATCAAAAACGTAGTTAGTACCAAAGCTATTCCTATGGTACACCAATCAATTGGGTAGATGACAATTTTTTTTAATTCATACATAATAATAGTTCTCTTTTAGATTAGAAATATTGTGGAAGTAACGACGTATCTGCGATTATTACTTTTGAAGATACAGCGCCATGTTTGCGGCGCTGTCGCGGGTCGCTCATAAACGCTCCATACTAAGAACACTGCAATCGTGACGTCATAATTTACTAAAGTCGCCTAATTTGTATGAGCGTATAAACAAAATCGCCAATAACTTTGTTATTTCTACATTTATAGATATACTTTCTATATTAAATAATGTTACATTTAATGTGAGGAAGTTAGAAAGATATTCGATTCATTGGAATTTTGTAAAAAATAATTGTACATTTTTTAGAAATCTAAAAGCAATATTAATACAAAATTAAGGTGAAATTTCTATATTGACTTACGTTCATAAGATAGAAATTGCTCAACTTTGATAATTATATAGTAAAAATAGGCATATTCATATGTACCCTATTATCACTGTTTTAAATAACAAATCGAGAAACTTGTACCAAAAACTAAAATTATCACGTCACAGCAGTTTAAGCCTCATAGTCCTTACGTAGAAACATTGCATTGTTATATACCAATAATAAAGACAAAGGACCATTATCTGAAGGAAAAACAAGAATCTTCGCGGACTCGTCTGTATAATACAAAAAATATCACTATATCCAGTCTATGAGAAACGTACGGTCTGTCTAATCAGGCCAACAATGCCCAGACGTTTTTTGTGACAGTGTAAATTCTTACTCCGTCATATTCGATCGAACCCTGAAATAGAAAACAAACGGTCAATTTATTACGACACTGAAAGAGGAAATTATTTCGGATGTTTAAATACAATTGCGTATGTTGCACAAATCTTGTATTTGGATTTCACACGTAACTAAACGGATTTAAATAAGGTTGTAAAAATGTTAAGCAAGGGTTAAAGCACGAATTCACGGTAGCTGGAACGCTTGTCGGAACGAAGGTTTCAGAATCTTGTACGTGGATTTCACACAAAACAAAATGGATTAAGTTCGAGTTTATGTCTTAAGGAAACAAACCCGAGTGTTAATGAGTTTTTAAAAGTGTAAAACGTGTCTAAAACACGCTATGGTGAACATTTTCGGTAACTGGACTATATTTCGGAACGAAGATTTCAGACGTGCCGGTCTGGGGTCGTCCATTAATCACGTGATTCGTGCCTATAAATTCCCCCCAAGTGGTGGTGAGATTTAATCAACCCAAAACATGATGTCGCATTTTTAGTACTTACAGATTCTTAAAATTTTTACATTATCTTTAAATATAAAGTATATTTTTTTTTATTCCAAAATTAAGGACCATGATAAAAATGTCAAGAAAGAAAAGTTACAAATTATTTATGATTGGCATAAACATAATAATAATCGAATAATTACATAAACATATTTAATCCCTCGTTTGACTAAAAAATAATTACACGTATATCTTACCAAACCCCCTCCCCCCTCAAGCCTCATGTGATTGTTGGATAACCCCTCTATTATGTAACTCAAATGTATTGTGGAAATTAATATTACCGTAATACCAAAATACATTGCTAGTAGATATAGAAATTATGCAATTTTCTCAACTTAACATCAAGCAATGAATTTTAAATTTAAATATACGGCAACAATTATTTTCATCTGTTATTTGAGTCACGCAATTTAATGAAATTAAATGGTTCTTTGTACGATTGTCATTTGTTTAAAGCCTCTCGCACTACTGACTGGATTGGCTAGTAGAAATTGCTTTTACAGATAAATCCGCTAATGTAGATTATAATACGCTGTAACCTTTCAAACTTGTGTTGTATAATATTAATTTATTAATTATTAATATTTAAAAATATGACATCGGCAGGTCGCAGGTTACATGTAATGCTCGACTGAGATCTCGGTCCAATCGAGAAATCTATCTCGGTTTGCAAACAAGATTCGACGAAACTCGGACGAGATTTATATGTATAACAAAAAAACGATCGAGCGTTATACGATCATATATATATATATCATATATATACATATATAGGTGTAAAATCGTTTCGCGGGTCGCCGGCGGGCGCGAGGAAGTCGCGACTGCTACGGCGACCCGGGATGGACCACGCCCCTTCTGTGGCCGGGGGGCGTCGTCGGTGGAGGGGACCGGGGGAGGTGGTAGCCTCCCCCGAGGAGGGCTCCCCTCTAGAGAGGGGAGCGGAGGCTGGGGGTTCCCGGAAGTGGCTTTGTGTGCCCGGGGGCTCCCTACATGCCTGAGGAAGGCCATCCCTGAGGTTTTTAGTGGGTAGGCCTCCCCCTTCTGGGGAGGAGAGCCCCACATAACCGCCGGCTCGCCACAGCCGGGGTATACAATTTAATGCATTTTCCTCAGGGAAACAAAAAAAAAAAAAAGTGTAAAATCGTTTGTAATTACACTTATTTGTACTTATCTACAATAAAAATAACATATTCCTTGTAAACCCGCAAGTAATCATTGACAAAATAAAAATTATTCTGCATTCCCGTGTTTATTAATACTACAAAACTACTTACTAAAATTCCATCAGAAAAGTTAATATAATAGACTCTACTTAATTGAAAATGTCGTTACTACAAAAACAGGCGGGTAAACACATCATCCATAATCATAAAAATTGCCCAATCAGAAATATCGTTGTTACGAGTCCATTTAAATTACAGCTTTATTATACACTGGGTAATGTACAAAATGATTAAAAAACAAACGCTAATTTCTGTCGATCGAGCTTGAATACACTCGTCAAAAACGCATTAGGACTTCCTTTAATAGAATATGTAAATTGCTACTTTGATCATCGAACGCGACACATTTTAATAAAAAAAAAATACTCCTCTGATTAGTTATTGCGTGCGACAATTAACAGATTGCAGTTGGCGCTTCATTTCTGAGAAATGTTACATAATCCAACGGATTTAATAAAAAGTGAATGCTATTGGTAATCTGTGAAATTTTATAAACTCTTTTTAATCTGTGGCGTGACACCTTACCACGTACTCGTCTGGGTTTCACCATCGCTTTTACTGCATTAAGTTCACTAAACACAATGTTTTGATTTGAATTTCACTGATTCAACAATTACGTATGAATGTAATAAAAATTCAATTTGACATCATGAAAACACGTCATACACAACTAGGAAATGTTCACAGATAACATATGTGAATGTGTATTGTTTTTTTTATTCTATATACTATGTCAATGATTATTTAAATGATGCCAATGCTTGGTGTTGATTTGAAGGCATTATATTCGAAAGTGTAAAATTTTGTTTTACCGTATAAATTGTAAATACATATGTACGTTGCATGGTAACGACATAATTTATTGTAAATGTTGTTATTACTTTTGATAAAGCTGATAAGTTTCTTGTGCCCATTCTTCTTATCAGTAAAAAAATACGTCCTAAGGGTCCTGATAGGAAAAAAATTTTGGACGATTCAAAAGAGCTTTCTATAAAGTCAAATTTATTTCCTCTTAATAATATTAGTGTTGATGTGCATTATGTTTTGTTCCCCAAGAAATATTCTGTATTTTTTTTATAATGACCCCTGTCAAAGCCTCAATTAGATTGAGCAGAATTTAATAAGGTCGTTAAATATCGATGTGAACATATTAATTTAATTACTGCAAGCGAAGTGCGATTCAAAATGTGATTGTTATGCCAAATATTATAAAACTGAAATTTGTTTGAACGCAATCATATAAACCACTCTTATGAATTAAAAAATATATTAGTATTGGATACTCCACATATCGAGAAAGACCCATAGCTCATAGCTTTCATCGATAAAAATTGTACACGCGGGCAAAGCTACTGTAATTACAAACGCCAAGATCTAAATATTTACTACTTAGATCAGGTTAACCTGAACCAAAAATTAATTTCTAAATGTTAAATATTTGTACGTCTTCGTTAATTTGATTTGTAAAATACAATGTACACTATTGGCAAGTCGGGACTACACAATGTTAATCCTGGAATCTCCCCTAACCCTTTTGCATTAAAAGCTGTTTTCCTCAATATGCTGCCGGTTGTACATTCTATTTTTTTTCTTTGTAACTAATTAGTTACTGCTTGCTGGAATGTTGTTATTATAAATTTATAATAACAACATTCCAGCAAGCACGACAAGCTAAAGACAACAAAAATATTACATTATTATGTTATACCCAACAAAATGGATTCCCTTGTTGTTATCGATCTATCAACCTAGACGCAATAAATAATTTTAAACATAACATTCAAGGCATAATTTCAATTTAATCAAATTATTATGTATCTTCTTGTCGATGTTTGTGTGCAGTGACAAAGATTAGGTTTAAATTATTTTGTACTAAATTAATAATAAATCTCGATTCCAGTATAAACGCCTTGTTAATAATGTATTTTTAACAAATTAGTTAATTTAAAAACCGAAACCATGCACTCGAATTACAGTTGAGGAAATAACAGTGACGGGTCTATATAAATATGTATAAAATATATTTAAAAAAATGTGCATTTTATAAAAATTGATATTTCTTCAACTATAATCAAATTGCTTTTTGAGCGTTGCGTCTGAAAGTGGCACTGTCGACAAAAAATATTAGTCGATAAACGAAATTGTATAAAAAAAAATATCGAACACTGAGATGCAACTAAAAACAAATCAACAAAGGTTTAAATCAAAAAAGAAATGTTAGCCTCATGATTTGAACTAAAAACCAAATAAATCGTTCCTACTTATATCTATGCTATCTCAACTGTAGAAAATCGTTCGACTGTGTAATACAATATTAAAAATTGACCAACATTTGAATTTGAAATCCAATTTAACTGAAAACTTCTAGTTAAAAATCAGCTGCCAAATATATATTTTAACAATTTACCACCTTTTCAGTGCAATTTTTTTCTGCGATCATTCAAAACGGATTAATTCTAGACAAAATGCGCGAGAGAGATAGGATTGAGGGGGGTAGACATATGAATTAACTTTCTACAACCTGTGTTATTACTAGAGATCGGATAATCGGATGCATATTTACCTAAAGTTACTTTTTGGCTCACAAATTATGGAAGCGGCTTTTTAAAATACATTTTGTATGTACTTATTGTTTTATTTAACACTCATCTTCCTCTAAAACTCACAAATCACACGGGGAACTGAAACTAACCTTCATGTATCGTCGTTTTTAAGCTCATATTACCGACTAGTTTTGCATTACCAAAATGTTCTACAGTACCGGAATTCCGGGATTTTTATTTATGGAAATAAAATAAAAAGACAGTTCAATACTTTGTCAAAAACTAAATTAGGTAAATAAATAAACATCCGGCTATCCAATTCCGCAATCCCGGGATTTTTATTTAACAAAACAATAAAAAGCCGTCTCCATACTTTGTCTTAAACTAACTTTAGGTAAATATGCATCCGATTATCCGATCTCTAGTTATTACTAACATTTGAAACGCTGGTCATAGAATAAAAAATCTTTAACCACCATAAAAATCTTCTTATCTATCTATAAGTCACTTGACTCGAAACAGGAAACGGAAAAGTAACGTTGACAAAATAAACGCATTTGTCAAGTTATCTGGAATTATCTCGCGGTAGTTGTAGTGTACAAAATAAACAGAAAAACATATTTTATTGGGAAATAGTGGTTCAAAAAATTTTACTTTTTTATACAGGGAAAATTTATGAATTCACTATTTTTTTTTTTTTATACTACAACGGTAGCAAAAAGGCTTACGGCCTGCCTGATGGTAAGCAGTCACCGTCGCCTATGGACGCTTGCAACACTAGGGGCATCACAAACGCTTTGCCGACCTTTTTAAAAACCTATTTACTCCCTTTCTTTCGTTTTTCACATTCAACATCTGGTGAACACGAAACCCTTAGTAAGTTAATTTCAGTCAATGAGTCGTAACTCTTTTTCACTTCTGCAGCGTACACAATATAACTTAAGTATTTTTTGTGTTGCTAATTTGTGTGTGTTGAAAACCAGTGCAAATAAAGATTTTTACTATCTATCGGTGTTATTATAAATAAAAATGGTTGCCTGTAAAGTCGGTTTTACGGGCGAAGATTTTACGTGACAACGTCTTTTTCTCGGTAGAATATTTATTGATATGAATATAATTAAATTGCACAATAGGAACAAGGAATTGAATGAAAATAAGAATTGCACAAATTTTAACTATAGAAATATATTTTGTTTACTAAAACATTGTACATGTAAACTTAAACTTAACTAATTGAGTGGGAGAGAGACGCAAGGCATTCGGCGGGCCTCTCTCTCGTTCGGTGACTCATCGTAACGTTACCGAGCATTACACTTTTTCATAAGTGACTCCCAGCCGCAACCTAATTTAAGACGTTGTCACGTCAAAAATATTATATAAATGTCCTGATGTAGCTACAAACATATGAAGCGTTGTAATATTAAAAAAAAGTTGTCACCTCGCGAATTATATACAGAGGTCGGAGTTAGGTAGAGTTATTTATGTACTTGCATCGAAATATTGATATTAATGTGGACCTTCCCGGGATTTCTAGTGGACAATCCCGTGTGGCCAACAACATCAATCAATCAATCAATACATAGTATAAAACAAAGTCGCTTTCGCTGTATGTCCGTATGTATGCTTAGATCTTTAAAACTACGCAACGGATTTTGCCGCGGTTTTTTTTAATAGATAGAGCGATTCTTAAGGAAGGTTTGTATGTATAATAAATGCATAATATAGTAGAGAAACACTGATAAATTTAAAGGTTTCTAATGTGATGTCGTAAATAAGCACGTTTTTTTGCGCTTATATTGCAAACGCTGGCTGAACCCTACGAGATAGACCAAAATAATGTACTACAGTATTGTACAACTTACAAAAATCCGCAAAAAAGTCCGCGATGGTATATGTCTAGCTCTTAGGGATAACCCACCATAACCATTTTTTCACTGCACCCGTGCGAAGCCGGGGCGGGTCGCTAGTTACTAATAAATTATAATAAAACCCACAAAGATATCACAACACAAAACACAATAGGAAACAAGTGAGCGCATTCGACGAACCAAGGTAAGTGAATGTCCTCTGTGAATAAGTAAACCGATTTATTGCTAACTAGCTTTCGCGAGCGAGGCTTCGCCCGCGTGGATTTCAGGATTGGGTCTATAGAGGGTCAAGGGTCATAGCTTTTGCCCACGGCTACATATGCGCCGAAGTCGGTTTATAGCGCGAAGTTTTAACATGCTTCCCGTGGGACTATCCGTTTTTCCGAGACAAAAAATACCGCAAAACCTTGCTCAAGAATCACTCGTATCTATTGATGAAAACCGCATGAAAATCTGTGCAGTAGTTTTTGAGGGAAGCCTTTATTGCGCATCCCATAGGATCTGTCGATATTTCCGGGATAAAAAGTAGCCAATTATTTAATCCGGACTTTATCTTTACGTCTGCAAAATTTCAAAGCAATCGGTTCAGTAGTTACGGCGTGAAAGCGGAACAAACAAACAAACTCACTTTCTGATCATCAATCAATACATAGTATAAAACAAAGTCGCTTTCGCTGTATGTCCGTATGTATGCTTAGATCTTTAAAACTACGCAACGGATTTTGACGCGGTTTTTTTTAATAGATAGAGTGATTCTTAAGGAAGGTTTGTATGTATAATAAATGCATAATATAGTAGAGAAACACTGATAAATTTAAAGGTTTCTAATGTGATGTCGTAAATAAGCACGTTTTTTTGCGCTTATATTGCAAACGCTGGCTGAACCCTACGAGATAGACCAAAATAATGTACTACAGTATTGTACAACTTACAAAAATCCACAAAAAAGTCCGCGATGGTATATGTCTATCTCCTAGGGATAACCCACCATAACCATTTTTTCACTGCACCCGTGCGAAGCCGGGGCGGGTCGCTAGTTACTAATAAATTATAATAAAAACCACAAAGATATCACCATACAAAACACAATAGGAAACAAGTGAGCGCATTCGACGAACCAAGGTAAGTGAATGTCCTCTGTGAATAAGTAATCCGATTTATTGCTAACTAGCGTTCTGCTCGCGGCTTCGCCCGCGTGGATTTCGGGATTGGGTCTATAGAGGGTTAAGGGTCATAGCTTTTGCCCACGGCTACATATGCGCGGAAGTCGGTTTATGGCGCGAAGGTTTTATCGCTTCCCGTGGGACTATCCGTTTTTCCGAGATAAAAAATACCGCAAAACCTTGCTCAAGAATCACTCGTATCTATTGATGAAAACTGCATGAAAATCTGTGCAGTAGTTTTTGAGCGAAGCCTTTATTGCGCATCCCATAGGATCTGTCGATATTTCCGGGATAAAAGTAGCCAATTATTTAATCCGGACTTTATCTTTACGTCTGCAAAATTTCAAAGCAATCGGTTCAGTAGTTACGGCGTGAAAGCGGAACAAACAAACAAACTCACTTTCCGATTTATAATATTAGGATAAGGATTGATAGTTTGATTATGGTAGAAAGAGACAAAATATAGTCCATTCCATTAAGAGGGGAGTGCTCCGCATTTCCGCTTTTATATTCTTTTGTTCTCACAAGCTATGTTGTGCAAATGTGGCAACATCGCGCGTATTGGAATTTTGCAACTTCAGTTTTTATGCGAGCCGTTCAAACTTTAAGAAAGTAGTAATAGTTACAGATAGTAAAAGTGCACTCCAACATATAGCTCGATGCGCCTCTGGCAACAGAGGTGTATCAACAGCTTATAAAAATACTTGAGATAATTTATGAGCTTATTTCAAAAAATATTTGTTTGCGATTACAATGGATTCCTTCACATATTGGAATTTCTGGGAACGAAGAGGCTGACCGAATAGCAAAACTGGCAATAACTGAAGGTGAACATAGATATGTAAATCATTTTATTCGGAAATTACATCAAAATATAAGCATATTTGTTTTGATAAATGGAGTGAATATTTCGATAAACGGTCAAAAGAAAAAGGCATTTGGTATAAAAGTATTCAGTGTCAGCCTCTACGTCACCCATGGTTTTACAACCTTAAATTAAGTAGAGAATAGATAGTATTATTTAATAGATTACGTTCTGGACATTATCCATCCAACAAGTTTGGGTATTTAATGAAAAAAATAGAATCTCCTAACTGGAAAATTTGTGGTACTATGGAAGATGTCCAACACTTGTTGGTGGAATGTGTCCGTTATCAAGATGCTAGGAGAGTACTAATCAACAGATTAAAAATTAATATTATGGATGTTGGTATGTTCCACAGTATTTTGGCCCAGCCAACTTCCAAAGAGGCCCATATGTTATACAATGTACTGTGCCCGCCGCGACTACCTTGAGATTAACTGTGAATATGTTCCGTATTATGTATGATTATGTATATGTTCCGATAGGACTGACATATCCATTTGGATAAAAGTCCTTTTAAAATAAAGAAAAAAAAAAAAACTTCAGTTTAAGTACATGAATAACTCTAAATAATTCCGAACTTTGGTTATATAAGAAGGAACTTTAGAAAGCGCCACAATAAAACGCAACTGCCCAATTCAGGTCAAAAGTTAAGATCCAACCCTATTTGATACATAACTTCCTCCATATCTCTCCCGTCGTCCGGTTCTGTCGTACCGTTGTCCTTTGTGTCCATCGAGGTGCTGGGCTCTTCGTCGTCTGGGTCTGTGACGTTGCCCACTGTTGGGATCCCTAACACTATCCTTATCTGGTTGGTCAAGTGAGGAGCTGATAGGATCTGATGGTAGATTCCTTCAGCCGAGCTTAGTATGCGGTCTACGTCCAGACACATCGATAGGTCGTTTACATGCTGAAAAGTTATTGTAAACAGTGTTAAATTATCCCGGAAAATCGCAAACTTGCATTCCTTCAATCATTAAGATGACTTAAGGAAAGTAGATGATACTGTAGCCAAGTGGTTTTCGGGAGCCAGGTCTAAATTTTGGATATGTTCTTCTCCTGATCGAGCTAAGCAAAAAATGTAATGGTCGAAAAAAGTTAACGACGCATTTTCCCGCTAGGTGGCTCTGAGAAGTCTGAATTAGAAAATCGTGGTTTATGGCATATTCTGCTGGGTTGTGCGTTTGGAGGCAAAAGAATGGGTTAAGTGTAATTCTCTTAGCTTCTCTTAGCTGAAACAAATTAAGATAAGATATGTCGTACAGCTAATTATAAGGCGTGGATAATTCTCTCTCCCTTAGAAACAAAAGAATAGGCCTGTTTCCTCTAAGAATGAATCGGATGGCTTAGAGTTTCTAATGATTAATCATGATATGTAGTAAACAAAAAACAACTTTTTTTTATTAATTTAATATAAGATTACTAATAATTTTGGAAATTAAAATCGGCAAAATTACTTATTTAATCACGTGACATTAAACACCAATCAGAGAAGCGTGACGTCACGCCTCGCGAAAGACTGGTTGTAGTGTAGCTGTACATACATCATCTATCTAATCTGTGCTGTCAGTGAACATTGAACAGGTTATTTAGATACACTTTGTTTTCAGAGACTATTGTTAAATTAATACAGTTTGTTTTAAGTTTAATTTTAAAAGACACGGACATTTGCTATGGAATCAGGATTTACCAAAGCAAACAGCAGTAATTTGTCCAAAATTGACGCCGTTATGCTTGGGAAATTTTTCGCAGCAAACACAATTTTATATATAAATAATTTATTTGGCGTTTTTATCGTTGTGCTTTTACATTGGGGCACTATACAGTATTATACTATAAATAAAGTCGATTGTTTCGCGAGGAGTGACGTCATTCAAGACGCCATGACAGTCTTGGCCTTTTTCGAAGTCAATTAGAAGTTCATTTCTAAAAAAAGCAAAATACTTATGAAAAAGGCCTATTTTTCTAAAAATAATATATATTAGGGGTAAAATAGATACTAAACTATAGTTTTAAACGAATTTCAAAATTTTGTCAACTAGCCTATTGGTGGCTTTAGATAAATTGTGGTATTTGGATGCTGTAACCAAATAGCGCACGAAAAATACAAAACTATTGAATACATAATACTCGAGTTTGATATGTTCCACTTCTACTAACCTGCAATATGCCGTAAACCACGATTATCTAATTCAGACTTCAGAGCCCCCTAACGGGAAAATGCGTCGTTAACTTTTTTTGCGACCATTACATTTTTTGCTCAGCTCGACCAGGAGAACAACATATCCAAAATATAGACCTGGCTCCCAAAAACCACTTGGCCTTTAAACAGTATCATCTACTTTATCTGAGAAAATAAATGGTCTAACATGATAAGATGTAGCCTGGAGACAAACGGACGGACAGTGGAATCTTAATAGTTCCATTTTACTATTAGAGTGCGAAACACTGAAAATACTAATAAAGAAGATTGGCAAGCCTGGTACCCATTACATTGTTAAATGTACGATTCTGACATTTTGATATTTTGTAAACGGTAACTGGTTACCTATTTTTCTTTAACTGAGAAAAATCTATAACTTTTGTAAATAGAGAAATATTTAAGTTACAATTTCAGGGAATATTGATAACAAAACGTATTTATGTACCAAGCAATATTAAAACGCAATATGCATAAGAAAAATAACTATTTCATTCGTTACAGATATATCGATTATAGATGGATACATATTCTGATAATTGATTAATGACAGTTAGAGTACTGATAATATCACTAGAATTTATGAATGTAATATTACTATTCCTAGCTGAGTCCTGTATTTTTAGATATAAATGAAAAATCTGTCACCATTATGGCAACCGGCAAAGACAAGTTAACGTCACAGATACTACTTTGTCTGTGGTCACATGCAATATCATTTATGGTCGTGTCGTGCATAGATTATATCAATATTAAATCAATCACATATTTTGACATTTACAACGTTTTGATAATACATAGTTATCGACAAAGCGTTGCAAAAGTCAAAACATAAGTGATTTATAACGTTTCGTTACCTCTATGCTCTATTTTTTAAATGAGTTTATCTTTTTATTTAGCAGTTGTAGACATATGGTGCGATTACCTTTTTTGTTACATTATTAAAAACGAAGAAATACATGGTATTTTTATCGCCGTACACTTAGACTAACTATGGTACCAACAATGTATAGTTTCTTGCCAATCTTCTTTAACACAATATCAATTTCAGAATTACTCTTGCGCAGTTACGCAAGATGGAAGAAGTTGCAAGACTGACATATTGACTCATTGACTGGTAAACGGTATTCTGTTAAATATTTCAATTATAATTTTAGATTACAAGAATCTACTACATTGAACCGATTTAATTCTGTAAGATTTTTATTTACATTATATATACTTATTACAAAGGGGCCATTTTATTAAACAGACACCCACTAGGTATAGTTATTTGCATATATCAAATTGTATATGGATTCAAACCCTATTTTTGGATTAGTCAACAAAATTTTTACCTGAAGGGGAATGAAATTGGGGTTTACAATATACAGGTTTGGAAAGTTTCAATGGGGCAGCCAAGGGAGTTTTTTGATTTGTGACTTGGTCCCATAGAAGATTTTGATCAGCATACAAAATTGAATCGAATGGCATCAAAAAAGTTTTTGTGAAAAATGCAAATTTTCTTGCTAACCGTACATTTTTTTAAATATCTGTGAATGGGAATGAATTTTTTTTGATAAATTATGGCTAGTCTCCTAAGACCAATTTCTTGTAGCTGCAACGATTAAGGTACCCTTGGCTGCCCCATTGCAACTTTCCATCCTGTATATGTAGGTTAGTTTGTACCTGGACGTTTATTTGTAGGCTATTAAATTAAAATAAATGTTTAAATTTCCACATAGTGTAAAATTTACCTTTAGTATCTCCGTAAAGCCGAAATCCCTGTTTATAAAGGTTTCCTTCTCAGCGTCTAATATGGCAACACATATCAACAAATGGAAATTGTTGCAAGGCAACCCAGTCCAAAGAACCTCCCATAATCTACAAAGATAAGAGATTGACAATTAATTTCGTAAAAAGTAACATTCTATCAAATGCCCATTTTCTTTATAAATTTAATAAATCGCATTCGTCACTTAACGTTGGCATAATTAAAAAAAAACTAAACATTCTTTAAGAACATATTTCTTACTCTGTGGATAAACACCCTTGCAAGGGTAAAACGGATATTCTGCAGGGATAATCTGATAATAGATAATAAACTATTTCAATGAATATGATATGAAATCTACTATAAATGACACAAAACCGAACATTCCAAAACTTGCCAATGTATACATTAAGAACACAAAATGACATGCTTAAGTTTTATCATGTTAGCTTTAGCACAGATAATATAGTACTACAGTGCTTTAGCAAATTCTAAAGATAATATAAACAGCAGTGCGAGCATGGAACTCTCGATAAACAAAATTTGAGAGGTAAGATCAACAAGGATAGATGCTTTTGTCGATCGATATATGTCGATCGACAAGTCTATGTTCGCACACCAGGTACGTGCCTGGGGCGCAGCTAAATTCTTCTACTCTTTCTATTACTAGATAAAAAATCGATAAATTTTACAGATATCAATTACGGAGTGACAAGGATGGATGCTTTTGTTGATCGATAAGTCCATGCTCGCAAACCAGGTGCATACGTGATTATAACATAGCTAAATTCTTCGTCTACTTCTCTTACTCGACAAAAACTCGATAAAGGAAATTGACCATTTTAGTATGGACAAATGTACTGATTTTATTATTTTTGTGTCTCGATGAAAATGCTTTTATTTGGTTATAAAATAATAATATATGATAGGTACCAACTTCTGTCAAGATTCATAATGGGAATGTTGAAATAATCAAGAAAATAGGTTTGTTTTTAGGTTATTATAGTTTCAAAGAAATGCACACTTTATGTCGTAAGTGATAAGGTTTGCGTTAGTTTTTTGCGCTGTTCTTGTTAATACACAAACTGTGAAATCTAGGAATGTGATCTGAGATAGATGGAAGATTTACGCCAAATCAAAATCGATTTCTTATCGATTTTTAGAATATATCTAGTGCATCTAATTTCATAAATATACATCAGGATTTTCTGTCATAAGAATGGAATATGAAAGCAACACATTCAGTTTGATTTAAACCGCTAAGACGAAAGCATGAATGGCTCGGAATCGATTTCATGTTGTAGATACAATAAAGAAAGTATTTATTTTGCCGTTGCCGAGTGCATAACAAATTTTTTTTATTCTGCATCCATAGAGGGAATAGACATTAACCAAAGCGATTCGATTGTCGATTTAGGCACAACATCACCTCACAGGTAATAATCGATTGATTCCTATAATTTGTCGCAACCCTATATATATAAAACATGGCAGATTATAACAATTTACTGTAAAACGGAAGTTTATTACTGATTTATTTCCGAAAATTATTCCCAAAAGGAATGTTTAAGCAGAAAAGACAAAATACATAAAATATTATTGTTTTATTTTTGGTAAGAAAATCATTGGGACACAATGTTTCGATCTGCAAGCTAAATTCTTCTTGTCTTTCTCTTTTATATTTTACAGATATTCTTACAGAATGAGAAGGATAGCTTCTTTTGTAGATCGGTTTGTTTAGTCTTACCTCATAATATCTCTGTGCGAGAACTCCCTCTTAAACCAGACGAGTAACCATCGGAAACAGAAGTACATATTTCCAGAATCCTTCGAAGATAGATGTCGTGCCAATTCGGGACTTGCAAATGCCAGCAACTGTTGAAGATGTAAGAGTTGCTGCTTCATGCCAGCTTGGTCCATGTCGAAATTGGATGCCTGCGTATTTAAGAAAAATTGTAGTCAGCAGTGTGAGCGCTTAACGCTTGAATTTCAATAACCGATAGGGGGCGTTCAAGTATTACGTAACGCAATTTGGGGGGAAGGGGATCTCGTAAAACGTTACGATACGTTACAGAGCCGGGAGGTCTTTCTTATAACACGTTACGTACTTAAAAGTGGCGTATTGCAGGGACGTGTAGCATTCGGGATCTGGGCTATTTCACACTCGTGCTTTTTTTTTGCCTTTCCCGAACTCGTGCGTTTTCTATCCTAACTGTCAAAATAATTTCTATTAAAAAAAAAGCTTCAGAAGGACCTCTGCTACATTACTGGCAGATTCAGGAGCCAATTTGACGTCCTTAAAGCGACTAGGTGGTTGGAAATCGGACAAAGATGCAGAAAACTATATTGGTGATTCATGAAACAACAAACTAGAAACTGGGAAAAAGATCACACAATCCATTAATTTAAAGTCCAGTCCGTCTCCTTCACCTGCTGAAGAGAACGTAGTCCATCTACGAGTACCTTCGTTGATAATGATAATTCATCAGATCCAATTCCATCAACTAGCAAACACCATTGCATGACAAATATACATGAACAATCATACGAAATTAATAATAGTTTGTCTCAAACAGTAAATATGCAACCTAAAACTTCCCCAGTTAGTATAAAAAAGTGTACCAATTTCAATGTGCATGTGAATTATAAGTTTTATAAGAAATAAATGATTAGTTAATTGAGTTTATTGTGTTTTTATAATTTGATTAAATTGCTTCATTTTTTCGCAACTGTATTAAAAATAGTCGTTCAGTACACGTACGGAACCGTCATTGCAACTCGTTCCGACTGTCAACCCTCGCCTTCGGCTCGGGTAGACATTTGTCAGAACTCTTTGCAATGACAGCCATTCCGTACTAGTAATGAAATATACTATTTTTTTTAATAAACAATTTGGGAATTATAACTCCCAAATTAGCAACCCTTTTCGTTTACGTTTTACGGGCAATCCCTCGATTGTATTAGTCTGGTCGTCACTTTCAATTTGTTCCCGCAAGTTGGCAAATCTTTTCGTTTATATTTCACGGGGAATCCCTAGATTGTATTGTACGTCATTTAATGTAGTTTTCGTTAGTGTTTATGTATACCAAGGATACAAATTATAACATAACTGTTTTGCGACTTTAGGGTAAAAATGATCACTTGAGTGTTACGTAACGTTTACAGGGGGGGGGGGGTTATAGAAAACGTTACAGTGCGTTACAGGGGGGGGGGGTAAAAAATCTTTAAAAATTGCGTTACGCAATACTTGAAAGCTCCCATACCTATTTTTAGGAATAAGTTCTAATTGATTGGTTCAGGCCAGTAATTCTCTAAATGGTCCGGATAGACCCTGAGGAGTCCATTGGAAACTCAACGGGAGTCTACTACGTTAGTACAGAAAATTAATGGATGACGATTGGGAAAGAGACGCTCGATTTGATAATATTAGTGAAAACGATTTAATCATACATTTACAATATTGTTCAAGTGATTAGGAAACTGACTCCGATGTGGATTTAGGGTGTACTCCTTTGAGAAAATAAATAGATTTTATAAAAATAATTCATTTAGTATCATCGTATGTAATTTAATCAGGCCCTATGATATTATAATTATGTTACATTACCATCAATAATAGTAAGAAACATCTATTATTTTCATCGTTTTTTTTGTCCTTACAACACTAGGAATGTCTTTTTGACATATGTCAGAGATCAAGCTAGCTTTTTTGGACTATAGAGATACTATTGAATGATGTTATAGCCGACTCAGTTGATCAGGTCATCGGCTAATATAATAGTCATAGGTTGTGCAATTTTTTGGTTTTTCAAAAGCCATCAGCCAATGCTGCATTTATATTTTTCATCGAAATCAGGGCTGACATACCATTTCTTTCTTTTCGCTGTCAATCACAGCTTCAGAGTGGTATTAAAAATTCAACTGTACAGATTAAAGTAATACTCTAAACATACTCACAATTCGATCCATAAATCCAACGAAGCACCAAAAACTGTCAACCTCGTTGCCCATCAATAACAGCATAGGAGCCAATATATCACTCATGCCTTGAACGTAGCCCAAATCAAAGTTATACATCACATACGTCATCAGAATATCTTGCAACAACACTAAATTAGGATTATTGTCTCCGGCATAGAATGGGTGTGTCCGGTCCGTTCTGTTCACATCTTTCTCCACCAAACTCTTTCTATCTCTGTACTCGGCAAATCTGTTCTCTTGTGCTTCTGTCATGGATCGCCATTGTAGTTTCATAGCATAGTATTCATCCGTTCGCTTTCTGTGCAATATTTTCAGTTGCTTCGTTGTCATGTGCCATGGATAGAAGTCGAGGAGATATTTCCAGACTGATTGTCGAATAGAGTGGGCAACACCCTGTAATTGAAAAAGAAATATTATATAGTAACAATCGTCTCATATGCGAATAAGAATAATGTTATACACACTATAACTAGTGATGTGCCGGACAGCCGTATCCGTTACTTTTTGGCGGATCTTTTACGGATCTCAAATCAAATCAAATCAAAATAATCTTTATTCAACATTAACCTTTACAGGCACTTATTGACGTCAACAAACAAAACAAAAAAAAATCTTAAAAAAAAACAAATACCTTGTCCGTACGTACGAATAAGGAAAAAAAAAATATATTGACTCGACACCTGTTCGGAAATTGGGAGAGCCTTCTCGAGAAGAACAGGCAAGAACTCTGAAGGTCTATTTTTTATCTCCTCTTTTCAATGTTAATAATTATAATAATATAATATAAAAATACAATATAGTATAAGATACAATCATACCTAATACGATTACAGTCGTATGTATGTTTACATACACATATAAAATAATACAATATTATAAATAATGTTGTTACCAAACATGGCTCTATGAATAGTATCCCTATTCCCAAATAGTGTGATCATTTAGATAGTCACTTACTTTACTCATAAGTGTCTTTTTGATAAGGATTTTAAATTTATATAAAGGCAAATCAATGACACTTTGCGGAAGTTTGTTAAACATAGATATACATTTCCCCAAGAACGAACAGCTACTTTTATGGAGTCTGAACATTGGATCTATTTAGCAGTCTTCTTTAAAGAATAATTCATATTCTTGAGAATGTTTTCTTTGTAATGATTTTTTAAGGAAGTTGAGCCTTTAGCCTTACGAGAATACTTTCCATTTACACTTTGCACATTCATCACATCACCATAATCATAATTTATTATCACAAAATAATTCCATATTACACTACTAAACTTCTTTGTAGTCATTTTTTTAAATCTTGTACCAATACCAAACACAAATGTTATCTATGCTGCCCAGTGTCACATTAAAGTAAAAAAAAAAACAAAAAAAGACACGTCGCGCAATGCAAGTCGAAACATGTGTCTCTCAAGATCGCGCGCACCGACACCGATTGTGTAAGATAGTTAAGATCCGTATCCGTATCGGTATCCGCGGATCTAGATTTTTGACACATCACTAATTATAACATAGTGCTATATTTATAAATATTAGTGCATATTAGGATGATTTAGCCTTTTATATCGGCTGGCATTAACCACCAGATTCCCCTACTTTTTTTCCTCGGGTGAGGAAGACTGAGAATCCATCTGACCACGTGACCTACCGACTAAACTCAGCGTGTGCCTAAGTTCTAACAACCATATAGACAAATCGTGAGGGTTTCTCTACTTGTGGATATATACCTATTATTTTTCACAAGCTCCATTTGATATGTTAAAATAAAAACTTACCCCTCTGAATATCAGCTGCTTAACACCCTCTACTTCGGTGACGCGGCCCTCGGTATCCTGCAGACCCTCCCATTTCTCAGCGGACAGAGGAGGACCCCTGCGGAAAAAAGGGCAAATTCAGCTGAAACAAGTTTGTAAATACATTAACCTCCTCAGCTACTACTACAGCACAAACCAAGAGAGTCTCCACCAGTGTTGGGCTTTATCAATTAATTGATTTTATCAAATCATAATTATGATTGTTGATGTTATGATTGTGACTTTAATTTCTAACGTTCAAATACAAAAAAAATATTAATTTGAATAATTTTGAATAAACACACCCTCGATCTTTACATTTGTGATATTTTGGTGTTCAAGTTACATTTAGTATAGTTTGTAAGGTTTGAATAAGGAATGTTAACATTTTCAATTGGCAATTTTATGATACAGAATTCAGTTTTAATTTATTTATTACTGCTTTCGAAGTAGCATATTTATTATTGCTTGATCTGTTGGTGTTGCCCTTCCATTAAATTAATAAGTAGTAAATAAATAATAATTAAGATTTAAAATTAATAATCTTATTCATGTTTAATTTCTTTATATTTGACTAGCTGACCCGTGCCCACTTCGTTGGGCATAATATTAATAATTCCTTTTTGTACAGAGTGTTATGTTTTCATTTCTAACTTTTTGCTTGCTACTTTTTGTAACTTAAATATAAAAGTTAGACATATAATATCGTTGACTTTTTTGTAGGCATTTTCAAGCTCTATATCTTTTCTCTAGAACTCAAATATATATCTTTCATAATTAAGGCAGCGTTCGTAAGAAAACGCTTTCATTCGACCGCTTTTTCTCCGATTGACTTTGCAAAACGGACTACCACGTAAAAGCTTTTTTATTTTTCGTTTTTTTATATAACCTATGACATGCAGCAATAATGTGGCTTTCTATTAGTAAAATAATTTTTTAATCGGTTCAGCAGATCCCGAGATTACCTCCTACAATTTAACAAATATACAAACACAACTTTACTTTACTTCTTTATAATATTAGTATAGATGAATTATTCTCAATATTTTTATTATGATTAATGATTAATCAGATTAAGTTTGGGACTAGAGTGGTCTTTACTAAGGCTTCTACTGGGTAACTTCTACCATAAATCAACCATACTGGCCCAGTGTGGGGTGTGCCACAACCTTTACATCAGAATTTCAAATATGGATGAATCAATATTTTACGAAAGTTATATAATATTTACTTCCACTTTCTTTTCATCTTTAGAGCCTTGCATCAAGCCCCAAGAGGCTTCTGGCATCCTGGGATGATTAGAGTAAGAGAAAAGACAGCCAGCACAGGACGCACAATGGCCAAACTATGAGGCTAAGTGTAGATAAAAGCGCAGCCAAAGTAACTAGAGCAGAAGTTCCCAAACTTTTTTGTGTCGTAGACCCTTTGCTATGTTTTTCGTTTTTAGGTAGACCCAGTACTTATATTGAATGCCTATTTCCTACTACTTTGAAAAATTTAAAAACATATCTATACTAATATGATCATCTGTGACAGTTAAACCAAGTGCAAATACGCTCCTTTTGTTTTTAATTCAAACATTTAAATTTGATACTGTTTCTTTTCAAAATTTTAATCACTGTGAAGTTTATTGAAGCATCGACCTGCAGTATCGTTGTTGAAGGATTTTATCAGCTGCAGATTGGAGAAATTCCTAAGATACGTCTGTGTTTTTTCTGTATTTCTACCCACATTATATTTTTATTACATGCACTGTCATCAATAACCGAAAAAACCCACACTTGCTTCAACATTTTGGCCGTCAGCTTCAACTGACAGATACGAATTTCAATTTGACACATTGGAAGTGTTACCATATTAAAATATTTACTACCAAATTGGGGAAAAGACTGTCTGCTGAATTCCTTTCAATAATGCCAGCATTTACGTGTGCGGGCTGCCAGAATACATTAACAAGAAAGAATGAATTTTTAAAATGTTCTGTATGCAAGCTCAAATACGACGTGGATTGTGCTGGTATCGGTTTCAAACGATTTGCATTGATGGAAGTAACTCAAAAAACCAACTGGAAGTGTCCTGAATGCTGCAGTAAGCAACCAAAGACTGGCAACATTAATACACCCATTCGTCCTGTGCAGTCCAGTTCTAATACTGAACCTGAGCCGCTCATAGGCACTTCAGCTGACCAATGTAATGTCACTTTACGATCAAAGCCATTGGGAAAACTTGAATCTCACGACTCTCTTTCGGGGGATACTTTGCGTAAATTAATTAAACAAGAAATTACTGCTAGCATAAAGTCAGTTTTTCAGGAATATATTACTACTGAACTCCGTAACATCAATGACCAAGTAAGCGGTTTTCGAGAAGCTTTATCTTTTTTTAATGTGCAGTTTGAAGAGATGCGAGCATCATTGCAGGAGAAACATAACGACGCAAGAAAACGTATTTGCTGTAAGTAGCAAGAATGGCGTAAGTAGACTAAATACACAGCTAGATTCAGAAAAATTTTCTGCATCGAATGGTCTGGGTCTCATATCGCTACGACGACAAAAATTTGCAAAACAGGGTATAATTTTGAAAAGTTTACGTGTTCAATTTGCAGTAAGTCACTAAAAAAACGGTGTTTCAACACTTTTTCACTTACGGCAAAAGTGTTGCTTATTATTAAACAACTGATGTAACTTACAGCATTTTTATTGAATGAAAATAACATGTGGAATGATTACTTACAGCATTCTTTTGGGATGCGAATTAAATACGTGATTACTTACAACATTCTTTGGAGTGTACATTTAAAACAATATTACTTAAAGTATTCTTTCAGTCTGTAATTAAAGTTTGCCATAAGGTTACAGTACTTTTCTATTGATGTTTTTGAATATATATTTTTTGTTACTACATTTTAGGGAGTTCTAAATACTCAGAAAATGAGAAGAAACACATTTTTTAAGGTAGGTATGATATAATTATTGAACATTAGAGGCACTGTTTTGTGACATTTTACTTACAACAAAATTGATTACGCCGTAAAATTTTAGCCTGCGCTTCCTTTTATCCCTACTTACGGTAGTATTGTGGCGCGACGATAGCGCAAAGCGGCGATGGCGCACGCAGTTGAACTACGATCGCGATGGTAGATTGTTGTCACAGAAATTATTGTCTGTGTAGTGTGAAAATAAAGTACCCAGCAGTTTTGTCGAGAGTTAGTGTATTCACGGTGTATTGTACTTATCGGATTAAACTTATTCAAGGCAAGTATAATTATTGTATTACTTAGTTTTGAATGATCTGTTTCATTTAGGTATAACTCCTTCGTGACGTGACTGAGTAGGTATGTATGTTTCGGCCACATTTTGCAAGCCAATTATGAACTACCTATTTCCTCTTTATGTACAGAGTTTTAAAATTTGACATTTGAGTTCAGTTCTGATACACTAAAATGGCAACCATGACTTGGTGCTATAACTAGGACTATTTATTAAACGGTTAGTATCACGAACAGGTAACTTTTTATGACCGTTGGATCTTAAAGTTTACTATTTTATTTTTACCCTTTTTTTATTCAGATGGCGAAACGTAGAGAGTGGATGGATGACCTGAAACAACCAAAGAAAAAAGCCAAAGTAAAAATATTGAACCAAAAAATTTATGTTGGTGGTAAACTTATTGCAAGCACGGAAAACACCAACTCCAATATCACTGAAGCACCAAATGAAGATTGTGAAGGTTTTTTAATAACACCTCATCAGGAAAGACACGAAAAAAAAGAATTAACTCCAACGTTTCGTAATCCAGATTCATACATCAAAGAAACAAATGAAGTGCTCAAGAAAATCACACCATGTAAACCTTCTTTCTGTGAACAGATGTCTATTCAGAATAAGGAGAACTACTTTAAAGAAGACTTATATTCCCATTATTACAACTTTAATCCTAATCAGTGTCAACTAATATCGAACGATTCTTCAATCCGTCTTGCTCAATCCATTGATCCCTTATCAAACTTGGAAACAAATTACGGAGAAGTACAATCACCAATCAAAGGTCAAGTAACGGACATATTATCTCTTGTTCCTGAAACAAACACCAGTGTCTGCGAAGATCCTGCTGCAGGCGTCCACGAAGTCCGTCACCTGCTACTGGAACCAATACTGGTTTTCGCAAAGATCGCGCTGCAAACATCCTACGAAGCACGTCACCTGCTCCTAGAACAAGCACCTGTTTCCACAAGAATCGCGCTGCAAGTGTCCCACGAAGTATGTCTCCTGCTCCTAGAAAAAGCACCAGTTTCCGAAAAGATCGCGCTGTAAGCGCCCAACGAAGCTCATCACATGCTCCTGGAACAAGCACCGATTTCCACAAGCATCTAGGTGCAAGCATCCAACGAAGCATGTCATCTGCTCCTGAAACAAGCACCGGTTTCTGCAAGGATCGCAGTGCAAGCGTCCAACGAAGCACGTCACCTGCTCCTGGAACAAGCACCGACTTCTACGAGGATCGCGATGCAAGCGTCCAACAAAGCACGTCATCTGCTCCTGGAACAAGTACTGGTTTCCACAAGGATCGCGGTGCAAGCGTCCAACGTAGCACGTCACCTGCTTCTGGAACAAGCAATAGTTTCCACGAAGATCCTGTTATAGGTTTCTCACGTTCCTTGCAAAGCCCATCTCCTAGTCCAGGTAAAAGTACTAAAAAACAAAAGAGAAACAATTTTCCGAGACAATGTAAAAGAAAACTAGAATTTAATAAAGCTTATTTAGATTTTCTGGGTGACGATGCTGGCGATAATCTACTTAATGAAGTTTTTTCATCAGAAGATTCAGGAAGTTGGAGTGAACAGGAAACGTCAAGTGAATCAGATAAAGACGAAAGCCAGCCAAATGTCAAGAAGACTAAGAAGGGAAAGAAGTCAAAAATTACTAAAAAGCCGGAAATAAAAAGAATAAATATTGAAAAAAGCAAACCTAAGTTCCTCATAAAAAAAGAAAATAATATAAGAAGACAAAATGGTAAAAGCTATTTTAATGGTAAAGGAAATCATATTGAAGCAAAAAAGATGAAACTTAACCCCTGTATTGGAAAAAAATGTAGGAATGGCTGTGGTGAGATTTTGGAAGATCGTCGGCAGGCTTTATTCCAATTTTTTTGGAATCTTCAAAATCAGCAAAGGCGTAAGGACTGGATTGCACAGATAACTGTTCAAAAACCTGTCAAAAAATGTACTATAAATACCGCAAACACATCTAGACGTGGTGTTACATACGAATATTATATTAATGATGGGGAAGAAAGGCGAAAGTTTGCCAGCAATTTCTAATTGCGACATTGGATATCTCCCAAAGATTTATATTGTATACAGCAGAAACGACTATAGACGGCTTCGCAAAACTAGATGATAGGGGTAAACATGGTTCGCATAATAAAACTCCGGATGATGTAATACAGCATGCTAAACTGTTTATGTCGTCGCTACCACTGCTTCCTTCACACTATTGCAGAAGAGAATCCAATAGGCTTTATTTGTCAGAGGATGTTAAGAATTTTACCAATTTATATGAAATTTATGTTACGCGCTGCAAGGAAGATGAAACAAAGCCGATGTCACACAAAGTATTTTCAGCATTCTTCAAAAAAGGTTATAATATTGGGTTTCATGTCCCCAAAAAGGATAAATGTAACCTATGTACGTCCTTCAAAACATACGACGTGCAAACAAAAGAAGACACAGAAAAAATGAATATACATTTAAAAGAAAAAGAAGAATCTCAGAAAAGATTCCTTTTTCATCAAACTATTTTTGGAAAAGATAAGAGTATAATTTGCGCAAGCTTCGACATGCAGAAAGTTTTAAATACACCGCATGGTACTAACATGTCCTTATACTACAGCCGCAAAATAGCTGTTTACAATTTCACGGTTTATGAAAGTGGAACCCGATTTGGTTTTTGCTACATTTGGTCCGAAACTGACGCTCATCGAGGAGCAAATGAAATATCTTCTTGTCTGCTAAATTATATACAGAATGTTGATAGCAGAAATTTGAAAAAAATACTTCTTTACTCAGATTCGTGTTTTGGGCAAAATAAAAATAAAACTGTTCTAAGGATGCTACGATACGCATTAAAACGCTGCATAAATTTAGAAGTTATTCAAATTAATTTTCTTCTTCCAGGGCATACATACATGCCAGCTGATAGTATGCATGCAACTATAGATCGTGCAGTCAGGAAAACGACGGTATGGGCTCCATCTCACTGGGCAACGGTCATAGAAATGGCAAGGAAAAATCCATTTCCCTACAAAGTTACCGTACTTGAAGGAAAAGATTTCATGGGGTTTGAAGATGTTGTTAATAAAACATTCAAAAAAACTCAAAAAATTATGATGTCTCACATACGTATAGCAACGTTTCAAAAAAGTAAACCAGATGTAATGATTGTAAAACACTCTATGGTCCCTGATGCGCCATATATTGAAGTTAAACTTGGTGACATTGGAGACAAAGAACCTTATTTTAATTTATACCCAGCTAAGTTGCCGATTTCTGTCCAGAAATACAACGATTTAAAAAAATTGATTGATAACAAAGTGATACCTAGCCATTGTGCTAAAGAATATTTAGATTTAAAATTTAATAAAAAGACAATCGATTGTTTACCAGACACCGATGAAGAAGAGTAAATTTAGGATTTTTTATGGAAGATGATACGAAGTTTCTTTTTGTTTCTTTTTATTAATAAGAGTAATTAATTTCATAGATTACGTGAAACGTTTAAATGAAAAGTATGATTGAAAGATTTTATTGATTGAGATTGAAGGTTTTGCGTACCCATAAATACTTACCTATAATACATTTGCGTAATGTTCAGTGTTCCTACTTAGAATAATAATTGAAATGTGATTAATAAAGTTCTTATAGAGCAAGCTACATTTTTATGTAACAATAATAAACCAAATAGTAAATTTACAACATTTTATTTGTGCAACACATGCAAACGAAACTTTATTTATACCAATTAAGTGGTATTTGTATTTTTTTAGAGTTAGTCTTACATCTTTTAATAGTCTGTACTTTATTCAAAATTTCAAGTATAGCATTTTAAATGTCGGTAAATATATGGAACTTAGCTATCTCCATAGAAATCAGTAAACTACTTACGACGTTCTTCAGGTCTTTAAAATGAAAAGTCAATTGCTGTAAGTAGTGAAAAGCCTACTATTAATAACTTTAACAAACATATTTTCATTTCTGTTTATGAGTATTATTTTAACAAAACTGTGTTCCAAAAATCATCTTTGTGTTACTGATAATTAAAAAGATATGATTTTTTTTCTAACTTTTTTAATGTTTTTTGGCTCTGGTGAAAAGTTAGGTTTTGGCTACTTACAGCAATTAAGTTTTCTTGCGTCGATTAAGGTCATTTCGGAATTGGGGCTTGAAAATGAAAGATTGAGGACATCCGTGACAGACCTTACAAGTCGACTGAACTCTGTTGAATTGCACATGAGAGATTGCAATGTTGAAATCAATGGCGTACCTGAGCTTAGGTCTGAAAACTTAGTTAATACAGTGATACAGCTATCAAATATTATAGATAGTCCTCTGATTGCAGAAGACATTCAACAGGTTACTAGAGTTGCAAAATTGAATAAAGAAAGCACAAGACCGAGAGCAGTTATAGTTAAATTGCGTAATTCCCGACAGCGTGATATAATTCTTGCCGCAGTCGCAAAATTTAATAAGAAAAACGCACAGGATAAATTAGCCTCTAGCCATCTTGGGATTGGAGGACCTAGGGTACCGGTATTTGTCACTGAACACCTCACTCCTGGCAATAAATCTTTGCACGCTGCTGCTCGAAGAAAGGCGAAGGAAATGTCCTATAAGTTTGTTTGGGTACGAAATGGACGTATATACGTCCGTAAGGACGAAAGTAGTCAAAGTATGCTGATCAAATCACCTGACAGCTTAAAACTTATTAATTAGGTTACGTTTAGTGTTGTATTGTGAAAGTTACAGGGTTGATCATTAACGGAGCTTAGTTTATATTATCAAAATGTTCAAGGACTCCGAACTAAAACTAACGATGTGTATAGAAATATTCTTAATACCAACTATGAAATTATTGCGTTAACGGAACATGGCTTAATTCTAAAATTTCTACCAATGAAGTAATAGACAATAGGTATATGGTCTACCGAAGGGATCGTCTGTGCTCTGAAACTTCCAAAAAAGATGGTGGCGGTGTTTTATTGGCAATCTCCCGTGACATCTCTTCTGTCCGATTATCGAGTCTAGAAAGTGACAACATTGAAAGCATTTGGATAAAATTACACTATAGTTCAATTAAAACTCTAACTATTTGCGTAGTGTACTTACCGCCACCAATAAAATTGGAAATCTTACAGCAATTTTTATGTCAAATCGAAATCGCTTTGAGCCAGTCTAATGATGTTGTGATAGTTGGAGACCTAAATCTCGGTTTCATTCAATGGAATGTTGACGACAGCGCGATACACAGGGGCTTAACTCCGTCTAATTATGGTTCCAGTTTAGGGTATGCCTTTGTAGATTTCTTGTCCAGTAATGATCTACACCAACATAATAATTTGAGTAATTGTGATAATCGGTTCTTGGACGTAGTAATTAGTAATTTGCAAAATGTTAATGTCACAGCTCCTCTTGACCAACTAAGTAAATGTTATCCGATACATCCATGTCTCATGTTGAATATACCGGATTCTAATACTGAATACTTGAAACCGAAACAGAGTATGGTGTTTAATTATCATAAGGCTGACTATTGTGAAATCATGAGTGAATTACAGCAGGTGCGTTGGCAAGATCTTTTTTCGAATTGTAGAGATGTTAATGATATGGTATCAGAATTTTATAATGTTATATATAAAATTAGAGACAAATTCGTGCCAAAGTGTCATGTGTCTGGGAAGTCAAAACGTCCTATATGGTTCAGTCGTGCTTTAGTCAAGCTTCTAGCGGAGAAAAATAAGGTACGAAAAAGATTTTTGAAATACTCAAATCCTAGAGACGAAATTGAATATCAGTTACTACGTAAACGAGGTCACAAGCTTCTTAATAAATGTTATAATGACTATTTACAGAGTATAGAAGCTAACATTCCAAGTAATCCAAAATTGTTTTTCAAATATATTAAAGATAAGCGTGGTGGTCAGTCTTCTACACCAGCAAGGGTTCACTTGGATGAAAATGTCGCTGAGTCTGGTCTAGAGATAGCAAATTTATTTGCAAAACAGTTTTCTTCTGTTTATTCGTCAACTGACCAGGGCCGAAGTGATGAGGTTGGGTCTTTCTTTCACGGAAATGATTGTGTGTCAAAGTTAAGTTTAACTGAATCCGAAGTTGTTAAAAAGATTAAAAATCTTGAACTCAATAAGGGTGCCGGGCCAGACGATATTCCTCCGTTATTTATAAAACGTTGTGTGCGAGGTATAGCATTGCCTTTAACATTGATATTTAACGAGTCACTTTTAAAAGGTATTTTTCCTGAAGAATGGAAAAAGGCTCGTATTGTTCCTGTTTTCAAAAAAGGCGATCCTTCGTCTGCTAAAAACTATCGCCCAATTTCTATACTTTCATGCTTTGCAAAACTTTTTGAAACTTTGATTTGTCCAGTACTTTGTAAACTTAATAAAAGATATATTTCAGAATGTCAACACGGTTTCATGCCCGGTCGCTCAGTACTTACAAACTTGGTACCATTTGTTTCGGAGGTTTCTGAAAATGTTGATGCAGGAATGGAGGTTGATGCCATTTATACCGACTTTAGTAGCGCCTTTGACAAGGTTAACCATGCAATTTTATTGAAAAAGTTAAAACTTTTCGGAATAGATGGCTTATTATTGGAGTGGTTCAAGTCGTACTTAATGAACAGGCTACAGGTGGTTGTTATCAGTGGCTTCAACTCCGACTGGTATCCTGCTTTGTCTGGTGTTCCCCAAGGCTCTCATTTGGGACCACTTCTTTTTCTGATATTTATCAATGATATAACTGCAAACATAAAAAATTGTAAACCATTGTTATTTGCTGACGATCTTAAAATTTACAAAACAATTACTTGTAAGGATGACAGCAGGCTCGTCCAGGATGACCTTAATAGAATTGTCAACTGGTGTGACACTAACTGTATGACGCTTAACGTGGGCAAGTGCTTTCATATTAAATACTCTAGAAAGAAGAAGCCGCTTGTTACTACTTACGAGCTCCGTGGTGTAACTCTGGAGAGTGTAGAGGTGATGCGGGATCTTGGTGTTACTATTGATAGCAGACTTAAGTTTGACATGCACATCGACGCAGTGGTTACAAAGGCTGCTAAAATGATCGGTTTCATCAAACGTAACACAAAGAATTTTAAGAATATTAACACCAAGATTCTATTGTATTGTGTTCTGGTGCGTAGCCATCTGGAGTTCGCTTCCGTTGTCTGGAGTCCGTTTTATAGCGTTTATTCTCAAAGGATTGAAAGCCTCCAGAGAGCATTCACTAGACACCTTGCTTTCTTTAGCAGTGGGTTTTCACACCGGCAACCTTATGCTGAGCGTCTAGCCAAATTTGATATGAGTACTCTTCGCAATCGGAGGAAGCTTTTAGATGTCTGCTTCCTACACAAGATCATAAATGGGCAAATACAATCAAACGACATAATATCTAAGGTGTCGCTTGCGGTACCGCACAAATTCCCAAGACACTGTATAGTCAAGACATTTGCACTACCATTTGCCAGAACTAATCTAGGCCTGCAGTCCCCTTTGGCACGGATTTGTAATGAATATAACACACTGAACAGTGTTATTTCTGATTTAGATATATTTAATGATAGGATACATATGTTCAAATTTAAGATTTTGCGTTACCTTAATCAAAGGAAATAGGATGTTGCTAACCTATAGTTTTGATTTTGATATGGTATATTTTAATAGAGTTTATTAGGTTTTTCTTTTTGTATTTATTAAGTACAGGTTTATTATAATTGAATGTTATGTACGCCGTTATTGTGATGCATATCGGAAATTATTATCTATATTGAATGTTTTGTATGGGTATGTCTTAATATGTATCATGTGGCAGTACTATTTAAATAAATATAAATAAATAAATAAAGCTGAAGAGTTTGTTTGTTGATTGTTTGTTTGTTTGAACGCGGTAATCTCTGGAATTGTTCGATTGAAAAATTCTTTTTTTATTGAAGAGCCCATTTATCGAGGTAGGTTTTAGGCTACATAACATCACGCTACAACTAATAGGAGCGAAAAAATAATGGAAAATGTGGAAAAACGGGGAAAATTATTCATCTTTGAGGGCTTCCATTACGTGCGCTGCGAAAACGGTTCTAGATACCAAAAAAATATGTATGAAAGAATTGTTCCTCTTAAAATGATCTAAAAAAATGTATGCGACAGTATATGTCTATCTTTAAGGTTAACTCATAAGTTTTTTATGGTAATCAAATTTGGATATGTCGCGTTGTCAAGATCGGGTAACAGCTGAGGTGGTTATTTGCAGAAATAAATATAATGCTCAAAATAGCTTTCCACGTGGTCGAAGTCGCGGGCACAGCTAGTATAATATAAATCTTAAACTACGATTTTTAATTCGAGTCAGTAAAATGACAAGTGCAACTGTCACTGATACAAAAAAGGGTGACCCACTACAATAGTGATGTTCGGCAATCAATAGATTTAGACATTTAGCCATGCTTTATTTTATTAGGTATCAAAGCGTTTTTTATTGTAAATATGTAATACATACCATATTAAATAATATGATTTGTGACACATGACACTGGAAATGTCATTTTACTGACTCGAATTAAAAATCGAACTTTAAAATTAAATCTTTTTTATTAAAAAAAGGTACTCAAATAGGTACTATCAGTGTATGTTGAGATCCATTATTGTAGAATCCCATTTGCATTTCATGGACCCCCAAATTTTTTTTCATTCAGGTGGACCGCTTGCAGTTTGTCATAGACCTCTAGGGGCCGATTTAGACCACTTTGCGAATCACTGAACTAGAGCCTTGTCTCGCTCTTTATCCCAGAAAAAAATCCAGTGAACCCAGCCTTTTGGGTAATGCAAAATATATAGGCGTTGTTTTCTTGTTGCCTTTACATATAGTATATTACCACAGCAGTATTTTCCATGTTATTTATTATTTACTGATCGTCACGTAACTATTCTACTAAATCAGGCGCCCCTGATGCGCGCGCTTTACCCACTTTAATCTAGTAGCAGAGGAGACAAACATTTTTGCTTGTACACTAAGTGAATTCACAAGGATAATAACATTATATATAATCCCAAGTAATATTATAAATAGGAAAGTAACACCCGTCAACACCACCAACTGTGAGCCAGTCTCAAGGCAACACTAGTCAATACGGCAGAGGATACGTAGACCGCGACATGTCCTTAGCGACCCCCCTAACCAACTCACGCAGGAACTTCTAGACCTGCAAGCGGCGGCGTCTGAGCCGTTGCGTTGGTAACCATGATGGATTCTCAGCCTCCTCTCCTGAGGAAAAAAAAAAAGAAAGTAACTCTGTCTGTTACGCTTTCCCGCTTAAACCTCGCAACCGATTTTGATGAAATTTCGTACAGACAATCTTTAGACCCTGAGACAGAACATAGGCTACTTTTTATTTCGAAAAAGGGCATGAAGGGGTTGTAATAGAGGTTGAAAGTTTGTATGGGATTTCATAATTTTAAAAGATAAAACCACGAAACTTGATATTTAAGCACTTGATAAGAAATCATTAAACATTTGTTCTAGCATTTTTGAAATTTCGACCAGCTAGGGGGTGAAATAAGGGTTGAAAGTTAGTATACCAGGATTGACAAAAACTAATTTCACGCGGGCGGAAGCTAGTAAGTTATAAAGTTAAAATATGATAATTTGATTGTCTTCGCTAATGCATTAGATTATACCTGTAGAAATAGTTTATAAGTGATGAATACAATAAATAAATAAATAAAATTAATAATAGTTTTATAAAGACAAATGTGTAATCTATTGGGATTTACTGTAGTAGTGTTTTTGTAGTATTTTGAACTGTTTTCCAGCATTCATGGTTTCGGGATAACTAACTAAAACATGATAAAACGAGATAAAGGATTTTAGCCGATTATCTCATTAGCAGTTGAGCAACTTTTTCCACAAAGAACAAGTATATGTTACTTGTTACTTCGACACATATACTATTTGTTGATTTCCTAATTACATTTATAATCATCCGGTTTTTGTCAAGTATTATGTCTCGTTCTTTTCTTTATCGCATATTAAATAAGGACATAATTTAAACATCAAAAAAATTATATATTGCAAAACAATCTCTTATGACTTAGCCCAACCAATGGGCGTTTTGATGGGAGCCTACAATCGTGTAGCAAGCTATAGAAACGGAAATTGAAAGCAAACCAGGCCCGTTTCAACCAACCTTATCTGGGTGTTCAAAGGTAGCTAAATACCCTACATACCTAGGTATACTAGGTCGCGGTGGTAACGTAGGTTTAACGCTGATGACTTCATACTCGTCGCTCTTGGTGACCGTGGTGGCTTCTTCCAACGCGCTCATACTTTTGGTGAGGAGATCCGCAACCTCCTCAGAGACGTCCCGCTTGCCGTTCACCCCCTCGTTGCCATAGTAAACTGTGAACACGTTTCTGGAGTTGCATTTTACACAGTAATATTAATTCATACTGGCTCACATGTAAAATTAAATTGTTATTGAAATTGAATAAATCGGTCCCAGGTTCAAGTCCCGATGGGGGCAGATATTTTTATGATGAATGCGAGCACTTGTACCTTTGTCATGGTTTTTAATATATATATTTCTACTATTAAAAATATTTATATATGTGTATGTCTATCCGTTACCCTAGATCCTATAACACAAGCCTTGCAGTTAACTTAACATTATTTTAGTAAAAACATTATTTTAGTATAAAAACGCCCACAGTTGAACACAAGCCGTTCCCACGGACCTCAACTTCGATCTGTCCTACGGTGTGGTCATTCATCATTTTTGCTTCATTTTACCGATCTTCACCAAGTCGTTGGTCTACTCGTGTCAGATGTACTGCCAACTTAAACCCTTTTGGCTTATTCAGTCATTTATTACGTACACTGTATTAAATAATTACGATTTATTAACATTCTTAGAAGTAACATTAAGACGGTGGGCCTTAGACAATTCGGCAAACATTTTACTACATTTTTAACTGTACAAATTTTACCAATTTTAAACTAATCAGCAATTATGATTCATGCATTGCAAAAAATCATTCTTAACTATCTTTTTACATGTTAATAATATATAAATAGAAATCTTTTTTCACGGCTCAACCAGCATTTCAACTAGGTAAATAAAAACATAAATCTTTCGCGGTTGCATTCAATCGTTTATTATCACTAGACGCCACTAGAATCACTTTTTACAGATACGGGTAGAGTACTTTTGAATTACAAAATTCACCAAGCCACCTTCGCGAAGAGCTAGAGGTAATCGACCTAAGAAATACTGGTTCGTACTATTTTTATACATTTTATAGACTACATTACATATATACAGTTGATGGCTTTAAAAACCATGATGGTAATGGATGGATGGTAAAGGAGGTTTCTAAGGGTGACAGCAATCATATTGAAGTTGCCATAAAGTTCTGTTGGCTATCAATTTGTTTTCTATTTACAGCTTTAAGCTCTTATACTGAAATATTCTATGAAAAGGTAAGCAACGCTTTATTATCAGAGGTCGGAATCATGTAGAGTTATTTATGTACTTGCATAGAAATGTTGATATTAATGTGCACCTTCCCGGGATTACTAACGGACACTCCCGTGTGGCCAACAACATTACAAATAAATTATAATAATAACCTCACATATAGACAAATAAAACAAACATAATCAAGATACAATTTTTATTAGTTAACATTAATTCACAATACAAATTATTGATAGTGTTACGAGCTGGGGTCAGTAAATTAAACGGCGGTCTACCAAAACACTAAACTTTTATTAATTAGTACACTAACTTCACTCAAGGCACTGAAAGTCGCTTCTTAGTTCTCCAATATCACTTAGATGTTTTCGCACTGTATTGCAAAACAATAATGCTTCCCGGCGGCCGGACACAGCCTTATATAGTCCCCTAAGGCACTTGCCATTCTTGCCAGAACATTCGCGGACACACTCGAATGTGTAGTCCAATACGTCGCGCGTTCGAGACGTTTCGATTATAACTGTCTCGATACTCGAATATTCTCGATACACAATACTCGAATATTCCCGTACTATCTTTCTCGAATATTCTGTGTTTGTCTATCTCTTTCTAATGATGTTTTCTCATTCTAATACTTCTCGAATGTTCTAACTATCTCTGTCTCTCTCTACTATTGCTATCTCTTTCTCACTCCTATTGAAATTTATGTCCTTTTACTGAAGTAGGCTTAATGGCTCATAAGGGGTCCTGAAAACGCCTGAAAACGGGTTTTCAGGTTATTGCGGCATTGGATAAAGGGTAGCCTGAAACGTACTGAAAACATGTTTCAGGCGCCTGAAAACTACTGTAACTTGGGTGTAATTTAGATTTTTTAGTATGTGAAAGAGCTACTTCTGAAACGGCCTGAAACGACGTTTCAGCCTGCTGAAAACGTTTCTAAGTTACAGAAAATCACTTTTGAAGTTTTACTAAGCCACCGGCGTAACACTACCCCTCCTAAGACATGCTCGTCCCGAGCATCATTATTTCCGTGGTATTTCGCCAGTCGGTCAACGTGAACAATCTTACAGGGACTACGTGCATTCCGCTGTATCCGATACGTGACGTCGTTGATCCTCTTCAAAACTCGATAGGGTCCTTCCCATTTGGCTTGAAGCTTCGGAGATTTCCCTTTACTGCGGACTGGATTATGTAGCCACACCAAGGAACCCTCTTCAAAGCCCTTGTGGTTTACATTTCGGTCGTAGCGGGTTTTCATCTTCTCAGACATCTGTTGGCTTGATTGTCTGACTTGCTCGTGTACGTCGTTCAACTTGTTGCGCAAATCATTCGCGTACTCGGTTATATTCCGCGGGGCGTCAGGTGGAATTCCAGTAAGTAGATCCGCAGGCAACCGTAGTTCTCTACCAAAGTTTGCAAATGCTGGTGTCACCGAAGTACTTTCATGGACTGCGCTTCGATATGACATCAGGAATGGTTGGATGTGCTTGTCCCAATCCTTTTGCCTGTTTGACACAACCTTTGCAAGATACCTCTCCAATGTTTGGTTAAATCGTTCCACCATTCCATCAGATTGCGGATGGTAAGAAGTGGTCCTCGTTTTATGGGTACCCATAACTCGACACATCTCTTGAAATATTTGAGACTCAAAATTTCTTCCCTGATCACTATGAATTTCCAAGGGTACTCCAAAACGGCAGAAGACTTCATGGACTAATTTATCCGCAACTGTTGAGGCCTCTTGGTTAGGAATAGCGAAGACTTCCGGCCATTTAGTGAAATAATCCATCACAACCATGAAGTACTTGTTTCCGCATTCACTTTCCGGAAATGGTCCCGCAACGTCTATGGCAATCCTTTCCCATGGTGCACCAACGTTATACAGTTTCAATGCACCTCTGCTGCGTGTATGAGGTCCCTTTACTGCAGCACAACTAGTACACTTGCGGCACCAATCTTCAACATCGTCACGGCAATTTATCCAGTAAAATCGTTCTCTTATTTTCAACAGAGTTCTCGTCACTCCCATATGACCTCCCGAACATCCGTTATGGTACAGCTGTAGAACATCCGGTATCTTGGCTTTGGTACAACCATTTGTAGATGACAACGGTCTCCTCGAGCGTTTTCCCATTTGCGGCACAAGACTTCATCTTGGATAACCAGGCTGTCCCATTGAGCCCAATAGCTCTTCGTGATGGAACTCATCGACGCAATATCACTCCAGGCAGGTTTAGGAGTACCGGCTTTGATCCATTCGAGAATCGGTTTGATGTCTACATCATACTGCTGAGCGTGCTGAAAGGTTTCTTTCCATTCATTGCTAAGATCCGTGTTTAGCATTCTCACAGGTAGGTCTGCTTTTGCCTCTTGTTTTACGCAGTGCTTGCAGTCTTCAGAGCAAGGTCTTCTTGACAAAGCATCTGCATTACCATGAGATCTTCCACTGCGATGTTCGATCACGAAGTCATATCTTGAAGTAACTCGATCCATCTCGCAACTTGTCCTTCGGGATTCTTGAATTGTAATAGCCACTTCAATGCAGCATGGTCAGTACGCAGATGGAATTTTCGACCAAGCAAATATTTGTTGAAATGCTGCAATGTTTTCACCACTGCCAGTAATTCTCTTCTCGTGACACAGTAATTTCTCTCAGGTTTGGACAAAGATTTGCTGAAGTATGCTATAACAACTTCGCGATCTCCTTTCCGTTGCGACAATACACCACCTAGCCCAGTATCACTTGCGTCTGTATCCACTATGAATTCATTTTCATTATCGGGATACCCCAGAATAGGTGTGTTACACAGATGTCGTTTCAGTTCTTGAAATGCGACGTCACAGTTTTCATCCCAGCAAAAACTTCTCTTTTCTTCCGTTAGTTTATGAAGAGGCTTGGCAATGTCGGCAAAGTTCTTAACAAATCGCCGGTAGTAGGAACACAAACCCAAAAATGCTCTTACTTGTGTCTTGTCTCTCGGAACTGGCCAATCCTTTACGGCGATGATCTTCTGCGGATCTGTCTGGACACCCGCTTCCGAAACCACGTATCCTAGGAAGCTCACTTGTCGTTTGAAGAAGGAACACTTTTTAGGGCTTAACTTCAGGTTGGCGCTTCGAATTTTTGATAGCACCCGTTCTAGATTCTGAAGGTGTTCTTCAAACGTACGGCCCACGATGATGATGTCATCCAAATAGACCAGACAGGCTTCTCCAATCAATCCGCTGAGTACCAGCTCCATCAGCCTTTCGAAAGTCGCCGGTGCATTACACAGCCCGAACGGCATCACTTTGAACTGCCATAATCCCTTTCCAGTAGAAAATGCAGTCTTCTCCTTGTCCTTAGGGTCAATTTCTACTTGCCAGTAGCCACTTTTCAAATCTAACGTGCTGAACCACTTCACTCCGGTAAGCATATCCAGCGTGTCATCAATCCTGGGTAATGGATAGCTGTCCTTCTTTGTGATGTCGTTCAGGCGGCGGTAGTCAACACAAAAACGCATGCTGCCATCCTTTTTCCTAACAAGCACCACGGGTGAAGACCATGGGCTGGACGAAGGCTCTATAACACCTTCCTTCACCATTCCTTCAATCATGGTCTCCACTTCCTTTTCCCGTGCTATCGGTAGTCTTCTTGGTCGCTGGCGGATAGGCAATTCGTTCCCAGTGTTAATTCTGTGTTGAACTAAACTCGTCTTCCCAATGTCCTCGTCGTTAGTAGAGAAAACATCAGCGTACTTGAGTAACATCTTCTTAGCCTTGTCTATCTGTTCCTTAGACAAAACGTCTCGACAGTCTTCCAAAAGTTTTGACACGCTGATTCCTTCATTTTTGTTGACATTTGTATGAGTCGTGTCTTGACAACGACGCAACCAGTCTACCTCCCCACTCGTACCAAGTAACATTCCCTTTTCGATCACGTGTTCTTTATCGTCAAGATTCAGTACACGAACTGCTGCAAAGCCAGTGGTTCTTACCAGAGTTCGTGCCATCTTCCATGGCTGGTCATGATCTAATCTTTCAATGAGTACACATCGATGTTTCTTCCCAGAATTGTAAGGGAGACTAACCGGCACAATGGTTTCTGATTTTGGGGGTAGAGCGGTTTTCTTTAAGCTATACACTTTCCCCGGTGTGGCTCCTTCCATGAACAATTCTTCTCGTCCACAACTCATAATTCCTTGCTTGACGTCGATCTCACAACCATTCTTCCTCATAAAGTCTAGTCCGAGAATGCAGTCATCGACAATATCAGCCACAATGACGTTGTGCAGGTAAACTTGATTACCCAACTTCAACTCCACCTTCTGTTCGCCTCGGACGGGTATGTGCTGACCGGTGGCGGTTACTAAGTTTAATCGCTCCAGGCTGTTGTTTCTGAAGTCCCTCTGAAACCGATTCGCAAGTTGGGAACTGACAACCGTGCGAGAAGCTCCGGTATCGATTGTCAGCTTACATGCCTTCCGTTAACCTCGCCATTGATGATCAGGCTGTTCCCATCGTGGGCTTGTGAGATCCAAATCCTTGGGGCTCTGCGAACACCAGCCAGCACTCGCCCCGCAGTCCTGGCGTTTACTCGTTTCCCTGCTGTTGTTGGACAGCGCTATTAGCTGCCCTGTTCTCCTGAGGCCCATCTTCATCATTCCCTGAGCTACGCTTAGGACAACTTGAACGGAGGTGTCCCTTTTCGCCACAAGTGTAGCATCTAGGGCTGTATCCTTTGAAGCGGTCACGCACAGGTGTTGCAACTACCTCTCTGACACGGTGAGACCGATGGTCTTGCCTCACAGCTTCTACTTCTAGAGCATGGGCCAGGGCGTCTTTAAGGGTTTCGTGATGCCCGAGTCTCACAGCAGCTCTCACTTCGAGGTCCCGAATGCCGTCGACAAAAGCCTGTACAAGGTTGCCCACAATTAACGTCGGTGCGGACTGGTACGCTTTACGTACCAGTTTTTCTACCTCTAGGGCCCATTGTTGCAGGTTTTCACCAACACGCTGAACCCGATCTTTTAGCTGGGCCCGAAACACATGTTCAAGGTGTGCGTCGCCGTATCTTGCCTCAAGCGCTTCCAATAGTTCCTCATAGCTCACCTTCTTGTCAAGAGCTTCGAGGACTGTCAAGGCTTGATCTCGGAGGCCTAGCTTGAGTGCGGTCATGGCCTGGGCTTTAGTCCACCCATTTGCCTCCATTACAGCCTCAAACTGTATTTTATAGGCTGACCACGAGGAACTCCCATCAAAAGGTGGCACTTTGAATCCTCGCACCGAAGGAGCGGCACTGACGATAGTGGCTGTCCCATCTCCGACCTTCAGATTACCCAAAGCCTTCTTGACATCGGCAATCTCAGATTCAGCTTCGGTGAGACGGTTCTCGTGTAGCAGAACCTTATCTTCAATCACTTTGACCTTATTGCCGAAAGTCGCTTGGAGATCTTTGATCAGGACCATTTGTTCATCTTGGCCGAGCTGCAGTTGTTCCCTCAAAAGGCGAGTCTGCTCCTCCTGACGGCGGGCCTGCTCCTCCTTATCGCGCTGCAACTGCTCTTCCAGACGGCGTGCCTGCTCCTCCTGACGGCGGGCCTGCTCCTCCTTATCGCGCTGCAACTGCTCTTCCAGACGGCGTGCCTGCTCCTCCTGACGGCGGGCCTGCTCCTCCTGACGGCGGGCCTGCTCCTCCTGACGGCGGGCCTGCTCTCCTTATCACGCTGCAACTGCTCTTCCAGACGGCGTGCTTGCTCCTCCTGACGGCGGGCCTGCTCCTCCTTATCACGCTGCAACTGCTCTTCCAGACGACGTGCTTGCTCCTCCTGACGGCGGGCCTGCTCCTGCATCATCGCCATGAAAGCCGCCCAATCTGGTGCGGCAGCCGACGTTGAGGGAGTGGCTTCCATAAGTGACTGCTGGTCCTCGTCAGTTGGCGGCTGAGTAGCTCCGAAGCGTCTCTGGTCGGCTTCCTGTTGTCGCTGACTTCTTGTCCGGATTCTTCCTTCCGTGTCTTCCTTTGGTAGAACCGGCATACTGATCCCTTCTGACACCAAATGTTACGAGCTGGGGTCAGTAAATTAAACGGCGGTCTACCAAAACACTAAACTTTTATTAATTAGTACACTAACTTCACTCAAGGCACTGAAAGTCGCTTCTTAGTTCTCCAATATCACTTAGATGTTTTCGCACTGTATCGCAAAACAATAATGCTTCCCGGCGGCCGGACACAGCCTTATATAGTCCCCTAAGGCACTTGCCATTCTTGCCAGAACATTCGCGGACACACTCGAATGTGTAGTCCAATACGTCGCGCGTTCGAGACGTTTCGATTATAACTGTCTCGATACTCTAATATTCTCGATACACAATACTCGAATATTCCCGTACTATCTTTCTCGAATATTCTGTGTTTGTCTATCTCTTTCTAATGATGTTTTCTCATTCTAATACTTCTCGAATGTTCTAACTATCTCTGTCTCTCTCTACTATTGCTATCTCTTTCACTCCTATTGAAATTTATGTCCTTTTACTGAAGTAGGCTTAATGGCTCATAAGGGGTCCTGAAAACGCTTGAAAACGGGTTTACGCCGGTGGCTTAGTAAAACTTCAAAAGTGATTTTCTGTGACTTAGAAACGTTTTCAGCAGGCTGAAACGTTGTTTCAGGCCGTTTCAGAAGTAGCTCTTCCACATACTAAAGAATCTAAATTACACCCAAGTTACAGTAGTTTTCAGGCGCCTGAAACATGTTTTCAGCACGTTTCAGGCTACCCTCTATCCAACGCCGCAATAACCTGAAAACCCGTTTTCAGGACCCCTTATGAGCCATTAAGCCTACTTCAGTAAAAGGACATAAATTTCAATAGGAGTGAAAGAGATAGCAATAGTAGAAAGAGACAGATATAGTTGGAACATTCGAGAAGTATTAGAATGAGAAAACATCATTAGAAAGAGATAGACAAACTCAGAATATTCGAGAAAGATAGTACGGGAATATTCGAGTATTGTGTGACAAGGATAGCACAAGGAAGAGACAGTTATACTCGAAACGTCTCGAACGCGCTTGTGTATTGGACTACACATTCGAGTGTGTCCGCGAATGTTCTGGCAAGAGTGGCAAGTACCTTAGGGGACTATATAAGGCTGTGTCCGGCCGCCGGGAGGAGTATTGTTTTGCGATACAGTGCGAAAACATCTAAGAAGTGATATTGGAGAACTAAGAAGTGACTTTCAGTGCTTTCAGTGAAGTGATTAGTGACTGTTAGTGTGCTAATTAATAAAAGTTCAGTGTTTTGGTAGACCGCCATTTAATTTACTGACCCCAGCTCGTAACAGTATTAAGCAAATTCTCATACGCATTTTCGCCTTTTTTATAAATACGAGCGAATACTTTTGCTTCTAGACTAGACTCGTGCGGTTATTCAAACGGCCCGTCAGAATCATTTTCCTTGACCGATTCATTACCAGTAAGATTTGATGAAGTGTTCGCTTCCGACATTACATTACTGTATAACTTTTGTGAAAATTAAAATATATCATCATTAGCTTTTCAATATTTTCTGGCTTCAATTAATTTCTCCGGACGTCTAAAATCCATTTGTACATTGAAAAGGAGAGGACTTGCTTTCCACCATCTTAATGGTTGGCTGTCCTCCACAGTGCGGTTTTCGAACGACAAATTTATGGAACCAACTTTCGGCCGCGGTATTTCCGAACAGTTACGACATGGGAAGCTTCAAAAAAAGAGCGTATACATTCATGAAAGGCCGGCAACGCGCGGATGATACCTCTGGTGTTGTTTGTGCTATGGGCGGCGGTGATCACTTACCATCAGGTGACCCGTTGGCTCGTTTGCCTGCTCTAATATATATAAAAAAAAAAAAGAAAAATATTTTTTTGCTTTAAAAAATCACGGAATTTTTTCTGCTGTTTAAAATTAATCTCGGCTTTTGAGGCATACCCATTTTATTCTTTCGCTGTATGAAATCAGTAAGTACATGAATAACTCTACTTAAATCCGATCTCTGTTTATTATATGTATAAAAAATAAATATAAACTAATATAAGATTAAAAAATATATGTATGTATAACCAACTTACCAATATCGGTTAACTTCGAGAACGCCTCCATGGTGGTCTCATAAGGTCTCTGCTTGAAGTTCGACACCAGATTCCAAACGACATCAGTCGTGTTTTCTGTAAATATATCCAGCTCGGCGAACGAGCGATTTAAGACCTGGGACTCTGTATTCGGTTCGACAACTACGTAAGTGTTCCTGTCGTGCCTGGTCTTCGCGGTTTTGACGTGGCTCTTGAGGTTTGCTATGAAAGTCTCGGCGTTTCCGTGCTGGAAGTAGAAGGTGGTCTGCCACACGCCAGGGTACGTGGAGAACTGTATTAGCTGACAGTTCCTAGTCACTCGGAAAGATTTGAGCTCATCGAGCGGTATACGGATGATGCGAGCGCGAGCAGTAAGATAGTCCGCTGTTAAGTTACCGCTGAACGTACGCTCGCGACGTCCTGCCAAAGTATGCATAAATCGTACAATAACAAGGTACACTGTAACTATAGTACATTACTGCAGCGGCCAGCAATAGAGGCATTGATGGACGAACGTGTACATGTGGCACACATACGTAAGTCCATCAATGCCTAGTTGTGGCCAAGGCTTGTATAGTACTTTTCGCAAATAATGCGCGGAAATTAAAACTAAGTAGTACCAAGCAGAACTTGTATTTGAAAATACAGTTATTGAATGTACAATTATTGAAATTTAAAGTGGACTTTTCAAACTCAATGACCAACAATGAACAAAATTTTTCACGCGCCAAAGGATTTTGTTTTTTTTTTTTTCATTATAAAACAGGTTTCTTTTGCAAGCCAGTTCGATATTTAAAGAAAACTCTGATAAGTTGCCTCCTTGGTTTGCCATTTTTCGGAGCAACAAATCATTGCATTTTTAAAATACACGATAGATATTACATGTATATTTATTTATTTCTAAAACACGACAGATATGGATTTTCATACATTTTTTGCCGGCCGCTGCTCCCATGTATTTGGCCAGTACAGCAATTTCGATTTATCTCGAAGAAGGTTGTCAAAATAATGCTCAAATTTCCAAGCATGTTTGATAAAAAGTCATATGCTGATCAGACTCAGTATGACTCAGACTTCACTGATGGCTATATTCACCTTAACCTTGAGTTTGTGGAAGACACGAGAACTGAAGGTTATGCGCCTTGCCTACTAACGAACCCAACTTTATTTAACAAGTTACATGGCTTTCACTAAGAAAAGGTGTTATTTTATATAGTTAAAATATTTGGGAGCTTGTAAGACATTAAAATTAAAACCAAGCATTGTTATACTTGAATGTATAATCACTAGTGCTCGGAATAGGTAGTTTTATTTTATGAACTTGCAGAAAGAAAGTCAATGTAAGCGTAACACGAATAAACCTAAAATCAGCGTGATTTGTTCCGTTTTTATTTGCTATTCGTTTCTTTACGCTTTTATTGTAAAATTTTATGTTTACAACTTATTATTACAAGCTAAATGATGAAATACTATTTTGAAAGTTCAATAATATTTTTACAATTTCTGAAAATAGTAAGTTCCCGGGCATATCCATACTACTGATGTCACAAAATCACAAGTACATAAAATAGGCTTGTATCCACTATGAACAAATCTGATGCATTAGGTTGCATAACTATTAAGATGATCATTTAATTATGAAAAAACAAAGTTTTATAAAATAATAACTTTTGATTATTTATATTTTTATAAAATAAAATTGCATAAAATAAGCCATAAGTCACGTGACTGCAAACACCAATTAAAAAGTGTTACGTCACACCGTGCGAAACGTCAAAGTCAAAATGTCATTCCCAAGTGTCTTGTGGAAGTGCGAAAAAGAATGGGCATCATTCCTTCTCGCGAGTGTCAGCCACTTTTTACGTATCTGCTGATTGTTTGGCACGTATATAAATAATTTTTTTGGTGTTTTTATACTTGTGCTTGTACACTGGGGCACTATGCAGTACTTGTTGATGAATCCATTTTTTATTAAAATAACTTCACAATACCGAATATTCCGATACTAAAACAGCTGTGTTTTGCACGGCGTGACGTCATTCAAGACGCCATGACAGTCATGAGCGTTTTTGATGACTAATGTCAAATATTTAATTAAATGCAAAATTATTCTATTTTTCAAAAATAATAATTATTTTGTATAGAATAGGCATCAAGGTATATTAGTATTCTAACTACTGAAATTTAGGCAACAAGCCTATTAAACTAACTATTCCGAGCACTAATAATAACCTATTAGTTTAAATTTATGACAAGGTATACCAGTAACATTTTGTTACCACAACACACAATTCGTCGCCGACGCCGCAAAGGGGCGAACTTCATACAAAACAGTCTAAAATACAGCAATGTAAAATATTACTGCTGTATTAATTTAGTAGCTACGTCTCCATAGTATACTATTACAATTGATTTTTATAATTATAATAGTTTTTTTCTAAATAGAAATATAGCTAAAATATGCACGTTTTTTTTTGCTCTCCTGAACAATTTTCTTAAATGAGATTCGCCCGTTTGCGGCGTTGGCGACGAATTATGTTAGGGCGATTACATGTTACTCAACCATGCTTGCCCAGCGCGGATTGGTTATCTACATACACCTTTGAATTTCTTCTCAGGTATATGCAGGTTGCCTCACGATACTTTACCGTAGGAGCGTCAAATAAATATACATGGCAGGATCGACCCTGGGCCCCCTGAATTATAAGATTGACGTGTTTGCACCTGTGTGTTTTTGTCTGTGTATAAGGTGAATTAGTTGGGAGTGTTTTCAACTGTTTTATGGAAACCGATCCAAGATGGATGGACTAAATATTTAGTCACAACTCCCTAAATATGAGTATCAAATAAAAGGCAGTAGCATATTATACACTATGTGTACGATCTGATTGACAATTATATTGATATCAGTGCTCTAATAAATCGTTCCGAATCACCATGACTGCATTGACAATATCCAACCTGATGTTGTTGATGACGCCATTTTGCATTTATGTCAACCATGCCTCGGATTATAGTCGCTGTGGACTTCTGTCAATTGCCTGTTAATTGTCAATGTCAAAAATTGTTACAAAGAATGAAAATATTACAGAAGCAGAACTTTCTGTAATTCCACATGAAGGAAAATTGGTTGTTTTATGACACTATTTTATAATAGGTAATACGTAAGCATATTTGTCAAGTTTAGTGTGATATCTCATTCAGAACAGCTATTAGTCCTCAATGTACTGCTATATAACCACTGCAAGCTCATTCGGAACATAGCCCATGACAAATTTCAAATCCAAGATGGCTACCACCATAAAATGGCGAAATTATATCATAGGTATATGCTTGAGTAGGTTGCCCATTGAAAGAGTAAAGTAATTTTTTTAAGGGTCTTTTAATTTTTTATTTCCACTTTACTGCAAAGTTGGTAAAATCTTTCTTTACACTGCAGCTTTAATGTTCTCCTTACCAATGGTATTAACAACAGCCCATTCCTGGTCTTGTGTATCTGAATCAATGGTGATTGTGTCGATAGGTCTCCACTCGATAGTCTTAGTATGTTCACCAGTTTGAACGATGCACAGCATACCAACGGAATTCAGTTCTGTTACGGAACGTCCAATACACGCTTTGAGGAGGACTCCATCTTGAGTGAACAGTTCCTAAAGTTGAATATTAAGTTCAATAAATCGTAATATACTGCTATGTTTAAACTCAATTAAAATCTAAAACTGAACAACATTGTTATTGCTCATTTATATATAATATATATTAGTAATGCAACGGATCTGATGTTTCTGTTTCCGCAAGTGCAGAAGTTCCGCACGCTTTTCAACATCAGTTTCTGCTTCTGTTTCCGCAACTTTTATAACGGAGATTTAAACGGAAGTTTACAACCGATGGCTTTATTTATGACAGATTACTTTTTATAAAATATATATAACTTACCACTACAAAATTTTGAATATTAATAAAATTAATAAGTAAATTTCTAATATATCTATTTCTAATCTAGATTTGGTGTATTTGATACTTAATAAAGAATTATATTTGTAAATTTGTTTTTTTTTTTCATATTATTTACACTTCCGTTTCTGTCTCCGTTTCTGTTTCTGCTAAAATTTACTTTTGACATCTGTTTCCGTTTCTGATTCCGCTAAGACACTTCCGTTGCATCACAAATATATATACTCATAACTTAACATAAATAAAAAAACATTGTATAGGAACAGTACATATGCAACAGCTGAGTGCAAAAAAATTAGAATTAATATTTTAGTAATAATTGTTAGTTTTAGAGATCTGTTAGTATATAGTTAAAGTGTACACAAATAGTAAACTGAAGTATTGACAGGTACTATATTATAGCCCACACCTATGGATGAATACAATTCGTGGAGCTAAGAATCAGAAGAGTGAAGGGTATAACACAAATTGTCCCAAAAAAAAATGTTATCAGTTTTTAAATTCCACACCTCACTGTCTTTGAAGGATGATCTAAGTGAAAGTCACCCATTAAGTACTTCTTTTTTAAATAATTATGAAAGTGGACAGTCTGGAGAATTTTAAAGATCTACTTATAAACCATGAAGTTCCCTATTTATGTTGTTTGGCATATATCAATATGTTTTGTTAACATTATACCACACAATCATGAAACTATTTACATTATAATATAAACATCTATTAAATAATATAATGTAGTCTAAATGTGAAAAAAGATTTCTATGTTATATTCAAAGTTTTAGCATGTTGAATTAAACCTAGAATAGTATAATATTAATTGTCCGTTATTGACAGACAATTAATGATATAAATAGCTATCAAACTAAATTTTTATTTGCAAAAATAAAACTAAATGTATTAAAATTATTATTATTTCAATAATAGCTATTGCCCGCGACTTCATCTGTGCATTATTAGTAATTCAAGTAGCTTGTATTGGTGTGGCATATATCTTTATAAAGGTTGCCTCTGTATTATTCTGATGTATAAGCTGTATTATTGTAAATTCCTAAATTATATTATAAATTCCTAATTAATTAAAATCCATTTAGTACTTTTTATGTGAAAGAGTAATAAACAATAATTTTCAATTTCTTATCAAACACAGACACATAGTCTCAATTACAATTAGAAAAAACTTTTTGTGGTAACTTTAGACATATGTGCAGAATTTAATCCATCTGAGAACTGATATATCACAATGTTTGCTAATCCAATAAACTATACTGTGTATATTGCTAATTAGCCTGGCATTAAATTTGTATTAATATAAGTAAGTTTTTCATCAAATAGATATAAAATTTGCTTCATATATGTAGGTAGTAAAAAATCTATTTAAATAAATATTAACACTTCAATAGTGGATTAATGATTTTACTGTCAACAATATATTATGGAAAGCTAAAATAAATAATACTAGTTCAATTTATTCTAAAAATCAGAAAATAGTTTCATGTAAGTAATAGTAATTGACAGACACATGCAGTTAACCATGGCATAAGCAACACGTATACAACACAAAGAGTACGTAATGTAAACGTACGGTCGGAATGAAATAATAAACCATTCAATAGTAGTTTAAATATGACGCAATTAGTAGACAAGGGCAACGTTAGTTACAAACTTATAATTTACGAACATTAGAAAATAAATAGAAATTTTATTTTAGGCTCTTTAAAACATTTTAATTTGCGGATATAAAAATATAAATGTGAAGTATATTAGAACAAAGACTCACTTTTTGATCAGGAATATCCTCGACGGAACTGCTAGACATTTTGACGAATAAAACGATTATTACACACCCATAAAATAGTTAAACTGGATGTTGGAAAACCATTCCTAAACTACAACGTATCAGCATAATCTCGATGCTATCAAAACTACCTTATTTTACAAATATAGAAAATTTGTTGTTGATAAAAAGTAACAAACAAACACAAATCCATCACAGAACTGTCAAAAAAAAATATTGTCTTTGGATTTATCCAGAGACAAAGAAATATTTTTATCTTTGAACAACAATCAGCAATGCAAACCACACGTCCGTTTAGTTTGTGAGAAGCTCGCAAACTATTGTGAAATAGATGTTGTTGAATGTTTAAGTTACAATATTACTTTCAAAGTTTAGCTAATAATAGCTGAACCCAAATTAATGCTACAAGTTTAAAATATATATATATGGAATATTTTTAGTAAGTTATAACGGTTTGAATATTTTTAATAATAATTAAATATTGTGTTTGAATGAAAACAGTTTCTTCAGCCACACAATCATACTATCGTCGTTTGAATGAAAAAAATATTCTCTATAATAAATATGAGATGGCATCCCTGCAGTGGTGCTAAAGACGTGTGCCCCTGAATTGACCCCCGTATTAACGCGACTTTACCGTCTTTCTTATCAGCAGAAAAGGGTTCCATCTTCGTGGAAGATCGCCCACGTCCACCCAATCCCCAAAAAAGGTGACCGATCCGACCCGTCAAATTACAGGCCAATCGCGATAACGTCCTTACTCTCCAAAATTATGGAGAAGGTCATTAACACCTGCCTTCTACGGTACCTAGAAGAGCACCAGCTAATTAGCGACCGGCAATACGGCTTTCGTCACGGGCGCTCAGCTGGTGATCTTTTAGTTTACATAGGGGTTTTCCTCCTAGATTTAGGGGCTAAATAAGTGAGATGGGATTTTTTAGGGACTTGAAGTTTTTAGGGGTATTTTTAGGGATTTTTTGACTCTTTATATATTTTTTTTTTTTTTAAGATAAATTTAAAAATGGCTCTCGTGTGAATCAATGTAGCCAACAAAAACATTAATATTTATTTCTTGACCTACCGATTTATAACATCTAGTTCGTAATTCTACAACCACTCTGTGGTAACTATTTAAAATAAATAAATATATTTAAAATAATATAAAGTTACGTTTTTAAAAGTTACCTTCCCTCAAATTGAAATTAGTTCCCCACTCTAACTGGCTATTGGCTACAAATCTCTTAATTACGCCTCTGAATGTCCGTTTTTAAAAGTTACGCTACCCGCGAAAGCGTAACTGTATAGAGCGTCTACTGTAAATATTTTTTAGGGGGACAACTCAATAATTAAGGCGATTTCAGGGGTTTTGACACAAACTTTAGGGATAAATATTTTTGAGAGTTGGTAACATTGCCTCGATTGGTCATTTGAACTACCTCGATCACGACTTAGTTGCGGTGGTATCCATGAGAATTCTCAGCTTCTCTCCTAAGGAAGAAGCGAATAGAGCAATTACGATACCTGTTTCAGATATCTTCACATTGGTCTATACAACATAGAATAATATAGATAGACGTGTGTACGCCTCCGCCAAATTTCAAAGTTTTGGAAAGTTCTGCTATTACTTTGTGTTTATGGTTTTGTCGTCATTCTGATACAATACTCTGATAAAAATATTTTTTTGACTGTGGTGCAATTGAATAATAAAAACATTTTTTTCCTCTCAGAAGAAGAGAATACGTCACAAGTGACAAGAAACGTGTCCAGGATATCTCCGCAGTGAAGTGCCGCGGAGATTATCTAGGGTGCATTTACATTGCTGCTTGATTAAAAGTCAATTTGATAATTATTTGTCAGTTTTAATCAAATTCGACACTAACAGACTGATATAGTCAACTTTCCACATTTCAGCAAACATGGCCGAACTGATTCCGCTTCATTGTCGCCGACATCCGTGTTTCTCACATGATCGTTTATCTTAATGCCAGGAATGCTACGCTCCATTGCTTTTTGAAAAACCCAGAGACTAAACGCTTTATTTGGGTCTGTGGAGTCTCCAATAAGTAAATTTGTCTCCTGTATATTGTTTCTAATTTAAATAATTTATAATAGTGAACTGGTATTTACTTAGTGGCATGTTGGTACATGTTCCTACCTAAGTGGTAGTGCTATCCTATCACAGTCAATTACCTTCATCGTAACTCATGACTTAATTTGTGTCAGTTTCCAATTCAGAACGGTGAGAATGCCGTACAAAAATATATGACCAAAATGTACTCACTCTACCTGTACCTTTGAATTCTTATCTGCACTCAGTTACAGCTTACAAGTGACGACATAGTGCTGAATCTTATTATTTTATGCTCTTATATCGTTCAAGATAGGTCACCAGTTATGGGTTACTTGGTGGTTCAAATAACCCATAATTTTTTGTACACGGGCCTGTAGTCTATTACGCTTGCTTCTTATACTAAGTTTGCCACAGTTTTAGTATCATGCTGCGGTGTGCTATTATTATGTATTGTTTTGTTTTAGGTATCGTTGTGTGGTCCCAAAATAAATATATTTCTTGCTCTTTTATTCTTTAATTTTGAACCTGATATGTATGATTGATAACTTGTTGGTCCCCTCAAAGAGTGACGTAATATATTAAGTATTTCCGAACCGATGCGATATCGAAACTTTCAAGAAAAGAGCTTATCCCCGTTTAAAAGGCCGGCATCTGTCAACGCATCTGTGACTCCTCTGGTGTAGTGGTTGTCTATGGACAACGGTTATCGCTTACCATCCGGTGATCCGTTTGCTGCCCTATCCTATAAAAAAAAATAGATGGCTCCTATTCACGCAATCAAAACCAAGAAATGGATGATCATATGAATCATTCAGCCTTTCATGACTCAGTGGTTTTTCGATGGAACCTTAATTTGGCGTAAAAGTGACGTTTCAACACACCGAGAGGCGATGGAGAGGGTTTTGAAATTATTGCCATATTTTTCTTATAAAATAGCTTTTAACTTTTTAGAGAAGTGACCCAAAAATTACAGAAAAATAATTTCAATTAAAGTGCTCATAAACCAACATCAAAATTGAAAAGGCTAATTTTACACATAGAAAGAAAAAATATAATAATATTGTCGATTTTATATATGTATATATATAATATTTGAAGCAGAACTCCTTTATCAAGTGTGGGATTTTATTGTATTTATGCCACCTCACATTTCACCATTTTATGTACTTCGTTGAGATAGCCTTAGTCGCAGCTTACGACATCCACTGAAAGTAAAGTAACGGTGATGTGTGGACTTTGAATTCACCAAGTAACAATGAAAAGACAGAAATTAAGGACCTTGCATATCGATTTCGGACCTCAATCAAAACAAGTTTTATGCATATGTATATATTTTATACCTTTAAACGAAAGAGGGAAAGAAATACAAATCCCTTCCTTGTTTTATTAAAAAACACTTTATTCAAAATAACATTTTACATTTATAAATCAAAAATTGGATCTGTTTCATGTAATTAATTCAAAACAGTAAAGCTTATTAATAAAATAGTATTAACATTTAACGATGTAATAGATGTATAAAGTAAGAGATAGTTCGGAGAAAATTCAAAATATTTTTATTTAAAATTAAACCAACAACGTTAAAGAACAATCAACTGTTAATTAACAAGGTCTCTTAAATTCCCAAAATTAACGAGAAAAGGGATAATTTCACGAATAAGGATGATTCTTACAAATAACCGAAATGTATTTAGAATATTTTATAATTCCTCAAATGGAAAAAAATATTCAATAAAAATTTCTAATTTGACACAATGTGACATTTGTACCTGACATATTTGGACCACATTCCTTTTTGCGTCATCCGTGTCGCATCGGTATTAGCCAGTGTTATCATGATAGTGATAAATGATCGTTATTGACATAAAAAGGAATGCGGTCCACAGTTGACTTGGTTGTAAAAGTTAATGGTCCGAAATGCGCACTTTATCAATAATATTGATCGCTGAAAATGTGTTTAACCTGGGGTTTAACATAATAAACTAAACATTTCAACATTTTTTTAGAAACAGTATATTGAGATAAATTAGTTTTGAACATCTCTAAGTCTTGATATTTATGAGTGAAAATCGCCTTAAGAAAGTAACAATTGTTATTTGTTGATTAGCTGTAATTTGCTCTTAAAAGATACGTGAAACTTTAACGTAAACATAAAATTTATGAGAAACCGAAATGACCAAACCATAAAAATATACATTGTCTTGGAGCATTTTTTCACCCGCCGAAGAGAAGCATAATGCCCGACGGCTAAAGAATCTTAGCTCCAATTTTTCCATCCTCTGTTAACTTCTTTACTTAACTATTTTTATTAAAATCGTAATTTATTATATTATTCTTACAAAACTTAAACTAAAATACACAAAACAAACATAGGAACGACCGGATGTATCCTCTAAGCTTAACATATTCATGCGCAGGCGCAGACTCACAACACCCAGACCAATACATAAAAAGAAAAAAAGAACTTCTCTAAACTGAACACATAATGAAAAGTCAGTAATTATACATTATATCCTCACATGTGTGTAGTCATTCTGGATCGCCGTATAGACAGAGCAGCAGGCACTGCCACTAAATTCCTTTGCTCTGAAGCAGTATCGTTAAATTTGCTTCAGAACAATTTCAGCATAATAAGAACAAGGTACAATAAACTCTATATTTATACTACAGATACCACCGTTAGTCACATGTCCTTATAATAACAAAACTTAGAAGTAATGACTCTTGTATAATTATAAAAACTACAAATATTGTTGAACAACTACTGAAGAAAGATAATTACAAACAAAACCAGAACTTGCATGTACAAAGAAAATATGGGTTTGTTGGGTTGAAATTGTTTTAAGTCTCACGATTGATAAAACGGATGTATTCGTTTTACGTAATTTATAATAAGTTGTTCTCATTATTATGTAATATAGATGGAAACTGTATAAATCTATTGTTTAATTCATAATAGTTTCACAAAACCTTATGATAAAAAATATCAAAAGAAAACTTTGTACGAGTACAGAAAACAGACAACAAAAAATAGTCTATGGGACTATTTAGACTACAAATGTAGTTCTCAATAGGCAATATGATCAAAAAATTTTCCCGGGGACACAAGCAGTTGTGTTTATACCGGTTGAGTTTAGCTGTTGGTCGGGCTACAATATATGAAAATGATTTTATAGAGAGTTTTAAATGTATTTCGATTCCCGGCTTATATAAAACAGTACATAACACACGTATATTAACCTGGATTACCACTCACTACTTCATTTAGAGTGTGTTTTAAATGAAATTGTCATTGTGCTCGCGGTACACGTCGCGCTGTATTTCGATCGGCATAAACGCACTTATCAGACTGCTTTATTCACAGTGTGGCGAATGACTTAATTATATTTTTAAAATAGAACGTTCAGTCCAGTAATGCCAGCGTCCAAACTCAATCAAATCAAAAAAAGAATGAAAGACTTAAGTCTTTATTTCATGCGTATTACCAGTGACGTATGGTGACTCAAAGTTAGCCAAAGGCCAATGGAGTGACAGAAACTATAAAATCCACAGAAGAACCAGGGTCACCGATATAGCCTGAATAAATGTGAACCTTATTTGACAGTGGATAAGGCACATTCCTCGCAAGACTGACGGCGACACGGACATAAAGGTTCTCAAGTAGCAAGCATATGCCGGACTACTTTAGCGTTTGACAAGAATAATTTTTCTGTGATTTTTTCAAACTTAATACTAAATTCGATAAAGGATATAACTTCGTGAATTAACAGATTGACAAGTTAGCTACCCAGCAAACTTTACAGGCAGTGATGTAACTTATCATTAAAGATCTTTTTACACCGTGGGTCTATCTACTCCAAATCATATCATAAGTGCTTATATTCCTCAGCCCGTGAGAGTTTTAATGTACGGGAGGACCATTTTGTTGAAATAATAATTATTATAAGGTTCACTTTATTTATTAACTAAATATTGTGTTTTAAAACAAGTATAATTTAAGAAGTAATTTTTTTTTTCGAAATAATTTACTTTACAGTCGGGTCAATTTAATAGGCCACATTTGACATTTCATTAAAATTCCTCAACTAACCTTGTAATGGCGGACATAAAATATTCAATATTTTTTTAGTTTGGAAATGCACAAATGGCCGTTGTTACAATGTTGCGTTTAGTGAAGTCTATAGTGATGTCCCTCAAAAAATCGAATGAATGCAATGATTATTTGTGAAGGGATTATTCACCATGAATTAATAGACAAATTTTTATTAAAATAAAACATGTTATTCTTTTGTTTCATAATAAAAAACAATAATAACTTAATAAACAGAGAAATAATTGATATTAAAAAATTTTAAGGCAATTAAACTCGTAAAATATATTAATACAGTACCTATAAAAAAGAGCGTATTCCCATTTAAAAGGCCGGCAACACATCTGTTGTTGCGGGCAGCGATAATCACTTACCATCAAGTAATCCATTTGCTCGTTTGCCTATTACAGTTATTGTGGAAAAGTACTTTTTTTATAAGATCTTATAAAAAAAGTACTTTTCCATAATAACTGTATTCGATTCACATATGTTTGAAGTAAATATCGATTTTTTCACCATAATCGGAGTGTTTAAGCAGGTCACCTCACTATGAACAAATGTCAAATGTGGCCTATTAAATTGACCCGACTGTAGTTCCTACACACATTAATGAGAGGTTTTCTGGTGAGTATTCCAACCGGTTCTTGTAAAACTAAATTTCATAGATTTTAAGCTGTGTATATGAAATTCGATAGACTGTATAACTTTCAAATATTTTGTGATACTTTCACAATTCAATTTGATTACACTGTATTCCAAGAATATAGTATATATCATATAATTAATAAATAATAATTGCTATATATTCTTCGTACCACAAATCCATACATTATCACATATCTTTGGTGAAAAGCATTACTTGTAGTCCATTATGAAAACTTACCAATTTTTTATATTTGCTGTCAGAAAAATCACATTTTACAACTGATAATAAGTGCGTTCCAGATAAACATTATAACGCTTTCAGTATCAACAGATTTCATTAGCTTTTGATGATAACTTTTCGTTTCAATTTCGTGTGTAATTGGTCAAATTCACATACACCTTTGTATTCCTCGCGAGTCTATTAAGATGTATAAAAAAACACACTTTTCTTACAGAATCAAACACTGGCAAAACTATGGCGTCATAGATGCAAATATGCCGTCAGAATCATGCATAAAATATTTTCCGGTTCTTGGAGACAAGTGACACGAAAAGACGAAAATGCTGTCCTAAGCGTACTATCAGTGCGTAACGTATTCGTATACGCTATTAAATGGGTGGTCCATAATTACTATTTATTCCAACTTAATTCTTGTTAGAATTAAGTCGGAATTAAGAGCGATTCTGGACCACGCATATGGATGAATAAAAACTGAAAATAGGTGCACTGTCTCCAGAAATGTAAATTATCTTCTCTCTCTGTAATTGTTAATATAACTTGGATTATCAAACTTTCAAAGATAAAGATAAGAAATTTTGAATAAAAGGCAATACTCCCAATTTTTTAATCAGCTTTATTTAATCATTTTTTAAATTTATGTAATTTACGAAAATAATCAAAAATATCTACATAACGAATGAAATAATAATATGAAAACTTTTAAACAACTTTACCATGGTAGGTTAATTAAAATATTTTTTAAAGTTTAATTTAAAAAAATATATATATATATGTATGATTTATCAAAACCTGACCATGTTATATCTCTTGAGAAACTACATGAAATTTTCAATGGTATAAATTATATGGATAAGAATTCAAATTAACTAGAATGAGACATACGAAACGTTTATAAATAACCCAGTCATAATTGATAGAGCTGTGATACAGCGTAATATGTAGAAGATACTAATCCGAGACCGCGGACAACCGTCAACAGCTAATTTTGGACCGCACTTTTGACCCATGTGTGAATTTTATCTCAAGAAAAGACTTTAGGCTACTTTATAACTCTTCTAACATTTTGAAAACTATAAATTTGATGCTTTTGAAAGTTTTTATTAATCTATTCCGATATGCGATTATATTACCTTAATGCATTTGTAGGTGATTGGTTCGTAGAAAGAAGCGCATGAATAACAACCAATCAGCCTAGCCCAAACTAATAGCTCCTTTAGGCTTGTGAGATGTAGAGTAACGAATTAACAGACATATTATACTTATTTTTATAGAAATATATATTTTAACAACCATAACAAAAGTATTTATGCTCGCATTCATCACACAAATATCTACTTAAGCGAGATTTGAGTACTCCGAGATGACGATAAAAATATTCACGTTTCTTAAAGGTAACTCAAAACGCAGTAATTATTACAAAAATATTTATAGGTTTATCTGAAACGCACTTAATATTAATTATAAAAATTTTCCAATATTTATTGTTATAAAGAATAGCGGAGCATATATTCATATAAATTTGAAAAAAAATTACCGCTACCTTCAAACTATCGCTATATGGACGGGCAATTAATATAAATACTAAAGTTATTGCATTACCAGAAATTATTAATTTAATGAATTTATTATTATTATCTGTGCACTTGAAAAAAGAGACACAAGAGCACTTTATAAAGAATTTCTCAATTGGCACCACAGATTTTATGCTTTCATACATAGTGTTGCCAACAACAAAAATATAATTTTAACTTGCGTCCTCAACTCTCGCCAGATTATTTATTAGGTTGGCAGCGCCGTATTCGGGTAAATAGTACCAAGCCGCGGTACCACATACTCCAATATCAATGACGTTGACGGATGCTTAGCGAAAAATTAACACACAACAAGTTATAAAGGTCTTCCACCATTCAATCAACTTTACATAAAATCTAACACTAAGCATAATGTATATCGCACCTTTAGAATTGAAGTGACCTATTCCAAAATTCTTGTTTTTTGGTTAACACCAAAAACGTGATCGAAAAGTTGGTAATTTTTTTGTTTTTCTATTATAACGTTTTAAGTTGTACGTTAATTGTCATATTTTTTATTGTTAATGGTAGTATATGAATTGTTTTCATGATTGTATACTAAACTAGTCTGTATAACTAATTAGAACAAGAATTTTGGATTGGGTCACTTCAATTCTAAAGGTGCGATATAGTGACTAACTTTATATTAACCTTATCAATGTATAACAATAATTCAGTCTTCGAATGCACAGGAGTCTTTTTCATTTGTTAGATAATGTGTAAATTATGAATTCAATTCTAAACTACACCACATCACCTAAGCTCTGATACCTTAGGGATTAAGGACTGTAGCTCAAAAAAGGCTCTTCCAAATTTCAAACAGTTGTACAGTACTTTTTTGTTTTTTTTTTTGTTGTAGAAATATCAATTTGACCTTAGTTATGGCGAGCGATAGAATTGACTTTATCGTAATGCTGAATTGTTGTGTTATTTTCAATGGCATGTACATGAATGCATAATATGTAAATATTTATCATAACTGCCGTGAACACTCGAATACCGATTAATCGCCATCCAATTTGGCGAATAGTCGAATAACTCGGCAATACTATTCGACATAAATTAGGCACTAAAAATTTATTTTTATTCATAATTAACAATTATAAAAGTTTAGAGTATTATTAAACTTACGGTTTATTTATTAGTTACCTAATTTTAATAATAATTTTAAAACCTAATATTTACTAAGGTTATGAGAAATAAAGTAAAAAAAATCTGCTTCATGTCACAATATACATTCATATGTAGTAATTTAAAATTAATTGTCAAAAAAAAGTCTAATTTCAGGAATATGCCTGAATTTTAATATTACAAATAGTTGATACTTTGTATTAGTTTCATTAAGGAAAATAATAAAGATTGATTATTTTTAAATCGTTAGTTATTCGTCATGTGTTGTTCGTTAAACGTTTATTTTAGACGACTATTAGCCGAATGTCGAATAATACTAGTTAATATTCGGTATTTGGCAAATCTCGAAAATAATGTCGAGTAATAATACCGTATGTCGAATACTGAATAATAGCGAGTATTCGCGGCAACACTAATAATTATTACAATAATAAATTTGTATCACAAGAAAATCTCAGAAATATCCTTGTAAAAGCGTATCAATTTTAAGAAAGATATAGATTGGACATGCTTAAACGTTGGATCTATTGAGAACTATTTAGTAACTTCACTTACCACATGTGATAAATAATAAAAAACATTATGAACAGAAAATAAAAATTAATTAAAATTATAATGCATATTATTTATTATACGCTAACAAAATACATGAAAAATCATAATAAATTGCCAAAAAATATCAAATTGAAAAAAGAAACAAATTCGTTGTATTAAAACATATGTTTGTATTGTAACATTTACTTTTAAGAATGTTATTGGCCACTGGATACAAATCCTTTAAGCCTTTAGTATAATATTGCCAATGTAATCTGTAGAACCGTTATCGCTTTTGGTATATCTCATTAATGTTGCCATATTATAAAAATAATCACAAAAAAGTATTAAAATGAAAGAGGCTCCTATACTAAACCCTCGCGATAAACATTTACAAATTCTCTAAGACCTGTACAAATTTGTACGATTGCGGACTAGATTAAAGTACAGTCACGGTCACAAGTAACTTGTAATCAATATAAAATTATGTATATATATGTATTTATGTAGATATCCATATAGCACCGTACAATCTGAAATTTAAAGCTGCATATATAAACCACAAGATATATAATAGTAACAAATATAAATATTTAAAGAATAACAATACTATTAAAAATGAGTCATACAATATGTAAACAACTATTTGTGTGTGTGTGTGTGTATTTTGCACAGTATAAAATATACTGCACGTCAAATTTTGTACTTTTGTCCGTGTCTGTACGTAATATATAAATATGTAAGTCAGTCAGTGTTGAAGTTCTGTTTGCAAACCTCTAGCAACTCCAGTAGTCGGGAGAACTTCGCACCCGCCTCAAAAAGCATATTCCTGCAAATAAAGAACTTTATATTATAAACAAATAGATAGTACATTACGATATTAGTGCGTTATCATGGTTATAACATGCGAGGAGGAATTTCAGCATAATTGAGCCGAGCATGTTATAACCGATACGCACGTATATCGTACGACGTTTTTTAACACATTTGCGAGGAAACAGAAAAAAAAAACATTTAAATAAACTCAATCTGTGAATGCACACTGTTGCTTTCCCGCCATTTTACTACTGATTGGCGCCGCGCGGCGATTAGTTCGAAATTTGAATAGCAACAGCGCGCGAAATGGCAAATAATGGAATTTGTATGGACTATAACTTAACTATTTGCTTTGGTAAGACACGCGTTATTTATGACCCGCTTTACATATTTAAAATCGGTGGCATTACATCAGCTTTACGAGCAAAGGTGTTAAAAAACGATGTTTTGCATTGTGAAGTATATATTTAGTATTTAAAGAGAATAATATGCAATTAAAATAATAAAACGAAACGAATGTAGTGTGTATAGAATATTTGTAAGGTGTTTTAAATAAAATTCCCCTACAAAAGACTTATATTTTTTCACTTATCTAGATAGAATCTTTATTTGGTCACACACACTTATTATGCGCTCAAGTTTCGTTACGCATTTGAAGTCGGCAAGTAGGCACAATACACAATAGGTCCGTTTAGAAAAGCAGGGTCAGTATTAAAATCAAAAATCAAGTGATATCGCAACGAACAATCGAACAAACAAAAGTCGTATAACATCTGACATTGACATCTGACATTTTTAAAGTGCTGTGAGAAGAGAGTTTATCTCAATACAATAACATCGATTCGGAAATCGATATTATCGTGTGAATAAAATACTTATTTGTTGTAAATTGTTTTCGACGATTAACATTAATTAAATATTCTTCTCTATTATTTAATGATTTTTATTTAATTATCAAAAAAACAAAAAGTTTAATCCGCTATGTCCGTATATATCTATTATTTTGTATATTGACCGAAACTACAATAATCGATTATCTTGTTTAAATGTCAACACTATTCAAGTCCGGAAAATAGGAAAACAACTTTAAAACATTTTATTTAATTAGTTTTTCACGAAAGCTCTAGGAAAATAATAATCATGTAACAATTCGTTGATGAATATATAAAAAATACGAGGCAGTGTGATTGATATATTTACACATGTTAAGGGCAGTCGTTTAGCCATCTCCTTTGGGTGCATCTATCAATTTAAAAATGTTTAAATTTATACAGTCCATGATTGTAATAACACTGTCGCTGTTACACAAAAATATTTTCTTCATAGAAAAATTACATATAATCAATAGGGAATTAATCTCTTTTTTGAAAAGAATCTTAATTTGATCTTTACGTGTCAGTAAACCATACTACATAACTACACCAATAAACCATACTATATACTACTAACATATACTTAAAATATGAAAATTTTATACACTCGTTAAGTACTATAAAAATTGCATTAAAATTTAATATGTTCAAATTTCGCGCGTAATTAGACGAAGGCGTCGCACGAGTTGTTACTCTGTAGCGATGACGTCATTACGGCATGTAAATAATAAACAAAGCTCTATGTTTGATGCTATGTATTATTATATTCATAATTTAAAAATGAGTTATTATCTTTTATATATAAACAACTAATAAAGGAATAATAATACAAGAGTAATACTGACGTCGATGTTTTAATACTCCGTAACTCGGCAGAACAAAAGTCGGGATTTGCAGCAAACAATTTTCCGACCATTAATGCATTTATTTTTGGTAAATTCGTACTATCTCCTTTTACAAAACTGCTTTCCATAGTGTGATTCACGTGCGATTTCAATTTAACTTACGTATTTATAACGTTCTCTTACATTAAAAAGCAATTTACAAACTTCTTTTTTTATTGTTTTGCGGCTTTGTACGTACTATGATTCATAATGACATTGACACGCATAAGTTTACAGTACCTTATGATGTCACGACATGGCGGCATGTTTTGCTCTTGTTTTACGTATAGATTAAAAAAGTGAATACTTTGAAACTAATCTTTATATTATTTTTGTTATTTTATGTACTTAAACATGATGGTTCCGACTATTTAATGCATAAGCTATTATAGTTATATGTTTTTAGATCTTTTCTAATATAGGGGGAAATACCCTATTGGGATTCATGAGAAAACTATGTAACCGTCTGATGATTGCAAAATAGCCACAAACCAACCATAGAGGACCGGCCTACCCACTAACCACCCCCCCCCCCCGAGTTCTCTAGGCCCTCACGGGGCACATGGCGGGGTGCGCCTTCGCGATTCGACCGCCATAGAATAGAAAAGCCACAAACCTGGAGTTGCCGACGAAGGCAGACAGTTGGGCAACGCTTGGCACTTTGCGCGTCTTAACGAGTTCCAACTTGATCCCTCTAAAGATCACTTCTTGGAGGTTTTGTAATACTGCCACACTCGTATCCTCGCACACTCTGAGCAAAGAGAATTACATTTTTAATACAATAAATAAATATTCCTGTAATGATTTTTTCTGTTATAAATTTATAATGCTGTATTTATTGCTTAAATTACCTATATCTAAAAAAAGTAATATTCTGACTTCCGTTTAAAACAAGGCTGTTGTATTGATTTGTACCGAGGTATTCCTTGTTTCATATGTCGGTAAAAGTAAGCTTCCGTTCCGTGCATTAATACAACAAAAAAGTAATATTCTGACTTCCGTTTAAAACTGACTTGGAATTGCAAGCAGCCGATGAGACTCAGTCCTTTTCAGTATTCAGTTCTAATAGCACGGCTATAAGTGTATTACGGTGGAAGAAGTGTATTAAGAACAAGTTGTGAAGTACTTAAGTTTAAAAGATTACTATTAGATTAAGATTAGTGTTTGTGAGAAATAAACGTTTATATTATCTGTGTCGACTGGACTGTTTCATTTCCTCATACTTCAGAAGTGGGATTGGAACTCAAAATAAGGTTACATGTTCATCGATTCGCATGCGCCTCTAGGTTAAGTGTACCTATGAGACCGCGTGTTTTAGGAGGTTATGTAGCGTGTGCCTGTTAATCCGCGAAGGCTTTGGGGTTCAGTGTACCTATTGAGCCGCGTGCGTTTACAGGTTACATGTTCATCGATTCGCATGCGCCTCTAGGTTAAGTATGCCTATGAGACCGCGTGTTTTAGGAGTCCGCGAAGGCTTTGTTGTTCAGTGTACCTATTGAGCCGCGTGCGTTTGTTTACAGGTTACATGTTCATCGATTCGCATGCGCCTCTAGGTTAAGTGTGCCTATGAGACCGCGTGTTTTAGGAGGTTATGTAGCGTATGCCCTACTGAAATTGACAGCTATGTATGCTGGCTGGGTTATGTGCGCCCTACTGAAATAGACAGGTATTTTTTATTTCATTTTATTTTATTAATTTTCGGGAAGTTAACAGCTAGACAGAAGTAAATTTACATCAATATACAAATAAGGCCAATTATAAACTTCCACTGTTATGCAAAACAATAAAGAAGTATTAGCTTAGGTGTAGATCTTGCCAAACATAGTTGTATATGTACACATAACTATGACTAATATATATAAGTACTTATATAACACACTACTTGTTAAAAAAACGCATTACTTAATGTTCGCTTTAACTGTGTAAGCGAAGTTGTAAACATGTATGCTGCTTATTGTATGTATGTATGCTTATTGGGTTATGTGTGCCCTACTGAAATAGACAGCTATGTATGCTGATTGGGTTATGTGTGCCCTACTGAAATAGACAGCTATGTATGCTGATTGGGTTATGTGTGCCCTACTGAAATAGACAGCTATGTATGCTGATTGGGTTATGTGTGCCCTACTGAAATAGACAGCTATGTATGCTGATTGGGTTATGTGTGCCCTACTGAAATAGACAGCTATGTATGCTGATTGGGTTATGTATGCCCCATAGAATAAACTGTTTAGTGTTAATTTATGGTCATGGCCGCGTCAATAGTCTCGCCTATCCGTTGTTTATCTACGAATATACTTTACTTTACAAATAAAATTATTTGATTTGATTTGATGTGAAAATTGTATCATAATGTTTATAATTACATTTAGTTTATGTGTAAAGAACAAAAAACAATGTAGCTTTTTAAATGGCTAAGTTCATCGTTATTGTAATTGAGCGGATACCTGTTAGTGCAATGTGTGATAATTATATTAATCATCTAGTATATTAATAATTAGAGTGAGTACGAGTTAGTAACAAGTGACTGTGGCTGAGTATGGACAAATTAGTATAAGTATCTAACGGTAAGATGGATCTTTACACCAATTAATTAGGTGTACCTTCGTAGCAGAAATAGTTTAACAACAACTTTGTTATGATGATCCTTTCTTGTATTTTATGTCGCGTTTGGCTAAGGTTTTCGCTGTGTCCACGGTTTTTCTGTCCTATGTACCTACTAAAATTTTAATATTAAAGTATATTTCCAAATATTTCTATTAGAAAGGAGAAATCGCTAGAAATATTATTCATTTGATAAATTCATGAAATGAGCAACTTTACATTTTTAAAACAAAAGTCTATTTATATTCGGTCTACTAGCAAGATCACTAAAAGACGGACAGACTAAGCGTTTTGAACTATTAAAATACAGTATAAATGTAAGGATAAACTACAATATCATGATTTTCTTTAAACCAATTCAAATATGACAAATATCGTTTGGTTTTTTGTTCGCTATGAGGCTCATTTTCGTTGTTCGATAGTGCTACCGAGATGTGGAACATTTCTCTTCACATTTTTTGACGACCTCCATAGTCGAGTGGATAATACACCGGTTTCAAGGTGTCGCCATCTCTGAGGTCCCGGGTTCGAATCCCGGTGGGAGCAGATGTTTGTGTGATGAATGCGAGCATTTGTACCTTAGTCCTGGTTGTTGATATATATTTCAATAAAAATTATTTATATATGTATAATATATGAATGTCTATCCATTACCCTAGATCCCATAGCACAAGCCTTATAGAGCTTAGTTTAGGCTAGGCTAATTGGTGTAAGTGTAACAAATATTTATTTATATTATTTATGTTATTTATTCACGCATGCAATGGCCCTTGTTCTGTAATCGTTTACATCATTGGGACTTGGGCATGGGAGATACGGATGATTTCTGTTTTTAAATCACTACATATGAAATGAAAATACTTAGTACCTAATTAATAACTATCTAGTAAGTGTATCCAAAGATGGAAATGATTTTTTTTTAATATAGAGATGGAATTTTATTTGCAAATCGGCGAAGTACCAAGCTAAAAGAAAAAAGAAAATGTTATGAAAGTGTGGTCTCCGCTGATAGATTAAGACCATAGATCCATGTAAAGGCCCGGGATATTGTTAGTAGTGATCAAAGCGAATCGAGTGAAGATTCGGAATAGGTGATAACACTAATTACTCTGTAGACCAATGTCAGTCCAAATATTTAAATGTCTAATATACTTGGGTACAACTTATTGCAATATTACATAAGTGTCAATTTTTAGATTTAATAGAATACTTCTAACCTACCAAATGTAAAATATATTCCAATTATTGTTGTGTCAAAATACTTATTATTATTATTATTCGTGTAAGTCGGGGCTGATATGCATCACTGCGACCTATTAAGATCTATTGTGACCAGCCTCCTATGTAGGATCTATGTAGGCCCTACAGTAGCTCCCTTAACTGGGCACTGACCAAGAAAGATAGGATGTTCCCAGTTCGGATTGTTTTTATTTCATCTGGGTCAAGGCTGTGTTTCCCCAGGTGTCTGCTTCTTTTGTGACAGCGGTTCACAGTTGCACAAGAGGTGTATTGGTGTTTCACGCTCTTGTTTGCAGAATCTGCATGTGTCAGTGTCCTTAAGTTTCATGTTGTAAAGATGTCTGTTCAACTTGCAGTGACCGGTCAAAGCCCTAACCATCACGCTCAAGTTACTCCTGTTAAGCTTTAATAGCTCGTCAGTGCGTTTGCGAGAGTATGGTTCGATTAGTGCTTTTAAGTGTGTCATCCCGGATGTACTGTGCCAGTCTGCTTTCGCGTCGTTAAGAAGGCGAGTTTTCAGGTATTGCATAGCCTGGTTCTTTGAGATACCACAGATAGGTTCTGGGCCGAATTGTATTCCTTGAGCCCCAGCTAGTTCATCGGCCTTCTCATTGCCGGTTATTCCAGAATGACCTGGCACCCATTTGAGAGTGATTTTGTTCTTTTCTCCCAGGTCATTGAGTTTTTCACACAGTCTTTTACTAGCTTTGATTTAAGTGTGTTATTGTTTATTGCTAGTAAAGCTGCCTGACTGTCTGAATTAATTACGATTTTTTTTTTGGTTTACGTAGTTTCGTTGACGGTTCGCTTGTACACATTCAATTATGGCACAGACTTCCGCCTGGAATATAGTGGCATACTTTCCCAGGTTTATGCTTTTGCTAACCCTGGATCTGCCCCATATATGCCACATCCTACGTTAGCCCCATTTTGGAGCCATCGGTGAACCACACCAGACTCCCGTCATTTAAGGGATCACTATGTCGGCCTTGCGCCCAGCGCTCTTGGTGATTTCCACAGTGAAATTCTTGTGGAAGTTAACTTCTGGAAGCAAGACGTCTGTCGTTATTGCAAGAAGTGGACATTCAAACACTTTTTGATGTAGTGTCCTTATTGTCTGGAATTTCCAGTGTTCTATGCCAGCGTTAGTCCTATAGATGCCAGCCATCATCTCCTTCTCAACAAAGAGGTTTAGAGGCTGAGGATTGCATTAAGGGCTATGGCTGGTGTTGATCTAACGGCTCCTGTAGCCATCAGGCATGCAGTACGCTGCAGGCCTTAGTTTTTTTTTGTGCTGTAACTTGTTGTGCCTTCGAGCCCCATATCGCACAGGCGTCAGTTATTGATTGCCTGACAATGGTGTTGTAAAGCCATAAGGTGACTTTTGGGTTTAGTCCCCATCTCGTCCCTACAAGCCGTTGACATATACCTAAGGCAGTTTTAGCCTTTTGTATCGTGTTCTTAAGGTGTGACTCCCAGGTCAGTCTCTTGTCAATGATTACGCCCAAGTACTTGACCTCTGTTGAAAATGGTATTGTTGTTCCTTTTATAGTCAGTGGTGAGAGCTTATCCAGCTTTCTCTTCCTAGTAATAGGTACTACAATAGTTTTCGTAGGATTTACAGTCAGTTGATTTTCTGAACACCAGTTAACAATTGTGTTTACGGTTTTCTGTAAAATTGAGGTCACAGTGCTTTGACAAGGGCCTATGACACAGGCCACTACGTCATCTGCATAGCTCTGTGCGTTAAGATTCATTTCTGAAGTTTTTACTAAAAGTTCATCTATGAGAAGGGACCATAGCAATGGCGATAAAACGCCTCCTTGCGGGCAACCTCTTGTCGCTCTGAAGCTTCTAGTTACCTTATGGAGGTCTATTTTTACTATTCTGTTTTTTTTAGCATTGCAACTATCCATCGGGCCGTTGTTTCATCGATCCTTTGTTCTTCAGCCCTTTGGTTAGAGAGGTGGTGGTCACGTTGTCAAATGCTCCTTCTATATCTAGAAATGCACAGACGGCTATTTCTGTTTGCCTGTCCTTAAGAGTTCTGTGGATGTTGTCCGTAAGCTCTAGTAAGGCAGTCTCTGTGGATTTTCCTTTTCCAAAATACTTAGAATAAATGATACTAATGACTGTTATAATTTTGTATATATTCCTGTAAATATTAAAATTTTGCAATAACACTGTTTGCGATTTATTATTTTGAAGTTATTGTAAGGTTGCTAATTTTATATAATCATTATATTACTACTGGCTGTTATGATTGCATAGCATAAGAATTATTGTATTTCATGTATTTTCGTTACAATGTACTTAAAAACTGACCGTCGTGACCTCAGTTTTATTTTTATTGCACCATTTTTTTTTAATTTCGAATGCGACCCCGAAATCACCGATGTGACTAATAATCACCGATGTTCAATAATACCTATTTTTGAATTACGAATGTGACTAATAAATTGAATATTGACGCCGATATTACTCCTGATATTACAAATCTAAGAAAAAAAATAGTTAAAGATATTGAAAATAATCAAACAAAACAAAAAAATAATAATTACGATAAGAATAAACAACCTGCTTCTCTCTATAAGGAAGGAGATTTAATCAAAATTACTAGAAATAATTTTATAATAAAGGTAATAGTACTAAGCTCTAGCTGAAATTTACAGGCCCTTATAAAATAGAATAGAACTGCAATAGAAAGATAAAAACATTGAATAAGTCTCCACGTCAGTCTAGATTCAAATAGTAAAGCAACCGAATGTAATGATTTAAACAAATTCGAATGTATATTGAATTAAGAGATATTGGGTATAGTATACAGTTAATTATAATGGAGATTTATTGTATTAATGTATACGTGCATCAGGAGATTGCACGTAGTCGGACGGCCGAATGTAATGATTTTTTCTGTTATAAATTTATAATGCTGTATTTATTGCTTAAATTACCTATATCTAAAAAAGTAATATTCTGACTTCCGTTTAAAACAAGGCTGTTGTATTGATTTGTACCGAGGTATTCCTTGTTTCATATGTCGGTAAAAGTAAGCTTCCGTTCCGTGCATTAATACAACAAAAAAGTAATATTCTGACTTCCGTTTAAAACTGACTTGGAATTGCAAGCAGCCGATGAGACTCAGTCCTTTGCAGTATTCGGTTCGAATAGCACGGCTATAAGTGTATTACGGTGGAAGAAATGTATTAAGAACAAGTTGTAAAGTACTTAAGTTTAAAAAGATTACAAAAAGTGTTTGTGAGAAATAAACGTTTATATCGTGTCGACTGGACTGTTTCATTTCCTCATATTCCTAACACTTACACCATATAGCTAGCCCAATGTAAGCTCTGTTAGGCTTGTGTTATGGGATCTAGGGCAACGGACAGACATACATATATTATACATATATAAATGTTTTAGAAAAAAATCCTTACTATTATTATAAATCGGAAAGTGAGTTTGTTTGTTTGTTCCGCTTTCACGCCGCAACTACTGAACCGATTGCTTTGAAATTTTACAGACGTAAAGATCGACAGATCCCACGGGATGCGCCATAAAGGCTTCGGCTTTCATCAATAGATAGAGTGATTCTTGAGCAAGGTATTGCGATATTTTTTATCTCGGAAAAAACGGATAGTCCAACGATAAGCGCGATAAAGGCTTCGCGCCATAAACCGACTTCCGCGTATATGTAGCCGTGGGCAAAAGCTATGACCCTTAACCCTCTATAGACCCAATTCCGAAATCCACGCAGGCGAAGCCGCGGACAGAAAGCTAATGCATTAATAGATCAGAAGAGGCATTGTCAAAACTTTCAGAATAATTTAATTGGGATTTTTTTTTATATTGTCGTAAATATATAAGTTTATTGGCGGATGGACAAGCTTAAAATGTTGTTTCTTAAATTTTTCAGGTACGTATTTTTGTTATCATTTGTGTTTTTATTATGTTGTATGATGTAACAAAAATAATTCCGAAATAAATCTTAAATTTTTCAGCACCAAATATTGTTTATTCGCATAACGCAATACAAGTATGGAATAAGCAAAATTATTTGAAATCTCTATACAAAACAAAAATCTTACTTTATCCCCTAACACGAGGTGAGAAATCCGAGTGTTTTCTCCTAAAAATGTTTCTTAATTAAATATTAATAAATTTATTGATTAATTTGAATATGAATGTTCAAATCAATCAAATATCACGAAATCTGTAAAGCATCCTTGCATTCTAGCATATTTTTTTCGGCGGCATATATAATCTCTCATTTTAGTTACAAACTACATTATACATTGTAATTACTAGTGCTCGGAATACGTAGTTTAATTTTATTTACTTACGATTTTGTGACATCAATAGAATGGATATGCCTGGGAACTTACTATTTTCAGAGATTGTAAAAATAGTATATTGAACTTTCAAAATAGTATTTCAGCTTATTGTTGTAATAAGTTGTAAACATAAAATTTTACAATAAAAGTAATCAAAAATTCTTTGGGCGCTAATTCTTTACAAAATTGTTATTGATAGGGAAGCACCCGCAGCAAGCAAGCAGCATTAAAGGGAGCACCCTTGACTTCTGTTGACGTGGAAAGTTTTTAGGCGATGTGTAAAAAAAAAAAAAGGTCGGAGGGGAGGAGGCGGCAAGATCACTCCTTCCCGAGAAGAGCTCCCCTAATGCAACCAGGGGTGCAAAGGCCAGGGGTCCTCAGATGCGATACTTGATCCTGAGGGCCCCCTACAACGCCAGAGGATGGCCATCGCTGAGGTTTTTAGTGGGTAGGCCTCCCCCTTCTGGGGAGGAGAGCCCCACATAACCACCGGCTCTCCGCAGCCGGAGTATGCAATTCAATGCATTTTCCTCAGCGTAACAAAAAAAAAAAAGGCGATGTGTAAAAATCACATATTAGCCATTTAATGTTTTACTATAGTTTCTATTTTGGTTTATGTTATGTCTCTGGTAAATATTATATGTTAGGATTAATATATTTTACATATTAGATTAAATATTTATTAAAATAATGCATATAAACGTAGCTTAATTTTAGTCCTATATTATTGTATTTTTTCTTTGTTTAGGCTGTGTACATAGTTTGGGTTACATCCCAGCTCTTTTCTATTTTATTAAGTTTGTATTATTTCTTCGATGACGATGAGATTATGTTGGAGCTCTTCAATTCGAAGACGAATAATTACACCATCGGAACAACACTATGTATTGTAATCTTATATATAAAAATGAATCGCAAAATGTGTTGTTCCGATTACGGTCTGGGCATGTTCCAACGAACAAGTTTTATCATCTTGTTGGTGTGAAAACCTCACCTTTGTGCGATAGCCAGCTGTGTTCCAGGATCGATGATATTTATCACGTGTTGTTGGAATGTGCCCGAAACTCTGAGCTAAGAGAAAGACTCCTCGTGGGAATGGATTTGGCTAATGGCAGTATAAATTGTTTGCTGACGGAACCATTGTCCAGCTTAGCCAAAAAATTATATATGTTTGTTTGCTTGTCCTTTGAGGAGGCAAACTAATATTTGTGTATATAACAATTGTGTATGTGTAAAGTTTGTATGTTATGTAAATATGTGATTATTCCTATGAGGCTGACATGTTCACCCAAAGTGTTCAAAGCCTCGTTAAAAATTAAGAAATAAAAAAAAAAAATGTGTTGGTAAGCTCATAACTCAACAACGCCTGTGGACCAATTTGGCCAATTCTTTTTTGTTAATGTTTGTTGAAGTTCAAGGAGGGATTTTACAATGAGGAAAATTCGAATAATTATCGGAAATACCCTAAAAACAGCCCTTTTATTTTCCCATGCAAACGTTTTCTAACTAAAACGTACAGTCGAATTGAGCTTTATTGTTATTGTATAAAGTTCATATTGCAAGCACTCACTGTTGTCTAAGCAATGAAGGTGTGTTCCTAACATCAGAGAGTCAATTTGCGCTTTATTAACGCTACATATAGTTGAAATTCAATCATATCTATCAAAACAGTGTGCGTGCGTGCGTTGGAGCACAGAATACATCGTTGGAGGATTTAATGACGTTAAATCCAAAATTGAATAGCCACAAAATGTAATAGGTCATTTAGACTTTTTTTGCGATTTGGTTGGCTATGCGACATTATCTATAAAATAATTAGGAACAAAAAACTGCCACTGTACAAATCTTTTTGACAGGAAGAAGTCTGTCGGGTCCGCTAGTGTTAATATAAATATATGTTTTATTTTTAAATTTGATTTACATTGTAAACTTGCAATAAATATCTGCAATATCTGAACACGATTATTTTCCTTCTACTCACTGCTATAAACCTACAAATAAACAATAAGTGTGATTTTCATGATTATATAAAATGACATAAGTTCCATTGCATTGCATTATTTAATGTCCCAGAAATCACGCTGGAGACGAATTTTTGAAACAATGGATAACCAATTCGCATTCGAAATCTTGAGATTCGTATACGAATTACTGAATTCACTATTTCTGAACATTCATTTCGTTCGTTGTGCAACGAGTAGTTCACAACCCACTCGTTTTTGATTTCTACTTGACGACCTCCATAGTCGAATGGATAGTACACCGGTTTTAAGGTGTCGCCATCTCTGAGGTCCCGGGTTCGAATCCCGGTGGGGGCAGATGTTTGTGTGATGAATGCTAGCATTTGTACCTTAGTCATGGTTGTTGATGTATATTTGTATAAAAAATATTTATATACGTATAATATATGTATGTCTATCCGTTACCCTAGATCCCATAGCACAAGCCTTATAGAGCTTAGTTTGGGCTAGGCTAATTGGTGTAAGTGTAACAAATATATATATATATATATATATATATATATATATATATACTAGTAGAATATCCAACGCTGAAGTGACGTTGATAGCGATCCGTTTCACATATGGGTCATCGCCGGTTTTTTTTTGTTGTTGTGATTTTGAATTTTTAAACGGAATCTAATTAAGAATTTGTTTTTAATGACAACACTGAATTCGAGTGATTCAAAAATTTATAAAACTGTAAGCAGTAGAAAGTAATTTCGCCCACGATTTGTATTCGTATTCGAATTCCAAATTCACGTCTAATGATTCAAAAATGATGAAGCGAAAGAGATATGTAAGGACCGTAGCAAGTGGAAGGACGTAATCTCTGCCTACCCCCGTGGGAAAAAGGCGTGAGTGTATGTATGTATGTATGATTCAAAAATACGTCTCCTGATTTTAGGTTTATCCATGTTACGCTTAAATTGACTGTGTTTCTGCAAGTACATAAAATTAAACTACCTATTCCGAGCACTACTTATAACTTACCCCCTCAAGGCTGTAGTAAGCTCCGATATGTGCTCGATGAAAAAGTCACACTTTGTATACAGGACGTGGACTTTTTCGTCGTTCGGTAACTTATCTTCCAGGTCGTGCGCCACGCCCAGTTGAGTCGCGAGCTTGGCGCTACAATTAAACACTTCAGGTTAATTGATTACCGAGTTAGTTTTATTTTTTGACTAGCGACCCGCCCCGGCTTCGCACGGGTGCAGTGAAAAAATGGTTATGGTGGGTTATCCCTAAGAGATAGACATATACCATCGCGGACTTTTTTGTGGATTTTTGTAAGTTGTACAATACTGTAGTACAATATTTTGGTCTATCTCGTAGGGTTCAGCCAGCGTTTGCAATATAAGCGCAGTAAAACATGCTTATTTACGACATCACATTAGAAACCTTTAAATTTATCAGTGTTTCTCTACTATATTATGCATTTATTATACATACAAACCTTCCTTAAGAATCACTCTATCTATTAAAAAAACAGCGTCAAAATCCGTTGCGTAGTTTTAAAGATCTAAGCATACATACGGACATACAGCGAAAGCGACTTTGTTTTATACTATGTATTGATGATAATAATCACTACATAGTGTGAAACAAAGTCGCTTTCTCTGTCCCTATATTTTTTTTTTATAGTATAGGGCAGCAAACGAGCAAACGGATCACCTGATGGTAAGCGATAACCGTTGCCCATGGACACCCGCAACACCAGAGGAGTCACAGATGCGTTGCCGGCCTTTTAAAAGGGAATAAGGGGGGAAGGGGGGGGGGGCCTCCGGTACCCTCACTCACTCGGCGAAACACAGCGCAAGCGCTATTTTACGCCGGTTTTCTGTGAGGCCGTGGTATCACTCCGGTCGAGCCGAAGCATGGCTCTCCCACGGTAATACCTATATACCTATGTATGCTTATATCTTGGAAACGATGCAACGGATTTTGATGCGTTTTTTTTTTAATAGATACGATTAAATAATGGAGAAATACTGTATTTTTGAGGTGTCTAATGTGATGTCGTGAATAATTACATTTTTCCCGCTTACATTGCAAACGCAGGCTGAACTCTACGAGAATTATGAAAATGATGTACCAAGTATTGTACACATTGAAAAGGTCTACAGAAAACTCCGCGATGGTATATGTTTATCTCTTATGGATATCCCATAATAACTTTTTTTGTCTTTCACTTTTTAGGGGGCGTTCAAGTATTACGTAACGCAATTTGGGGGGGGGGGGGGGTCTCGGTAAAATGTTACGATTCGTTATAGGGACAGGAGCGAGTCTTTCTTACAACACCGTATGTAACATTGTTTCTTTTTTTATAACAAATTGGCAACCCTTTTCGTTTACGTTTTACGGGGAATCCCTCGATTGTATTAGTCTGGTCGTTATTTTCAATTTTTTCACGCAAGTTGTTTAACGTTACGGGGGGGGGGGGGGTCAAACATCTTCAACAATTGCGTTACGTAATACTTGCTCCCTACGACAAATAATGACTAATTTTCTTAGCGATTTTAACTAATACAGCATTAATCCTTATCCAATTAAATACGTTAAATACATTGTTGATTTAATATAGATCTATACAGTCCTTTACAGCATACGACTTAAATGAATATTTTCGAAGATATTACAGATTTTAAAATTGCGGGACGTAACGTTTACGGCGATACCGGCCGGCCGGGCGACGGGTGCATGCCTTTTTTTTTTGTTACCCTGGGGAAAATGGATTAAATTGCATACCCCGGCTGTGGCGAGTCGGCGGTTATGTAGCGCTTTCCTCCCCAGAAAGGGGAGGCCCCGGAAACGTCAAGCGACTTCCGGGAACCCCCAGCCTCCGCTCCCCTGCGATAATTTAGGGGAGCCCTCCTCGGGGGTAACAATTACCTCCCCCGATCTCCGCCACCAACGGGTGCATGCCTATAAATAGCGGCCGCGGTTCTTCCTACAGCATCCTCACCCCCTCCTTTGAGAGAGCGAGCGCTGTCAGTTAAAGCCGATATAAGCCCAGGCGTTCTACCCGGCCAAAGGAATAAGGCAGTACATAAGATAACCGCCGGCCGTAGACCGGGCGCGGGTGGTATCCGGTGTAAGGTCGTCCGAGCACCACGGGATTATTAAGACGACTACAATAGTGGCGCACCCCTAAAGAGGATTCACTACCGTCCCCCGTGGGAAAAAAAAACTCCCTACAGCACTTTGAATTTAGCAACGATCGGGCGCGTTTATTATCGAAGTTCTCTAGCGAAGCAAATAACAATTCTTACTAATACATATTATAAATCAGAAAGTGAGTTTGTTTGTTTGTTTGTTCCGCTTTCACGCCGTAACTACTGAACTTTGAAATTTGCAGACGTAAAGATAAAAGTCCGGATTAAATAATTGGCTACTTTTTATCCCGGAAATATCGACAGATCCTACGGGATACGCAATAAAGGCTTCGCTGAAAAACTACTGCACAAATTTTCATGCGGTTTTCATCAATAGATACGAGTAATTCTTGAGCAAGGTTTTGCGGTATTTTTTATCTCAGAAAAACAGATAGTTCCACGGGAAGCGCGATAAAACCTTCGCGCCATAAACCGACTTCCACGCATATGTAGCCGTGGGCAAAAGCTATGACCCTTAACCCTCTATAGACCCAATCCCAAAATCCACGCGAGCGAAGCCGCGGGCAGAACGCTAGTACTTAAAAAAAACGTGCTTTTCAGTGCTTTTTTGAAAAAAGCGGCGGTCACTTCGAGCACCTACTAAAATAAAATAAAGTATGTGAAAACAATGCATTTTATTCATTTTAGACATCATGTTTCATAGAGACATTTACTGCTTAAGACCTACATAATCGATATCTAAATAGAAATAGTGTAGGTTTTTTTTTTTTTCAAAACAATCGGGTTCGATTCCCGAACGGAGTACAGATGATTTTTAAAATGTATGAATGCAGTTTTTCTTGTTATTAAAATCGATGACATGGTTCCTCAGAACAGATCTTCGTATGTCTTATAGTTTCAGACTTTCCCATACTGACCGATTTGAATGAGACACCCGGTATATCGATGGTTCTAGCATTTTGAATTTTTTACCAGTGTAGGGGTGAAATAGGGGTTGAATTGAAGATAAGGCCATGAATCTTGGTACCTTAGACATAAGGGACCAGGATTGACAAAAACTAATTTCACGGAGGCGAAGTCGCGGGCGGATGCTAGTTACTAATAAATATATAGTTTTTATCGACTTATGACCTTCTAACCTTTCTAAAACTAAAGAAAAACAGAAAAGAAATACCAGTAGCTAGAGAAAACTGTCCAGAGCCCTTCAAATGCTTCAATAACAATATTTTCCCCTCCATTTTGTGATTGTTCCTCGTTGGCTGTGCTATCCCAATTTTTCTGCAAAGCTTCCACAGTCTGCTTGGCTAAGTCCATATATTCCGGAATGATCTGACATTTCTTTGCCACGTCCAGACAGAGCTCATGGAAGTTAGAAGCTTCGTATTCGGACACCGATTTTGGAGCTAGAATTTGTGAAGTATACAATTAAATATATACATATATATAGATTTCTAGAAAAATAACTTATTATCTATTTACTATTATTTCAATTTGCTGTCACATCCTGATCATATATCTGGTCTATATCACACACAGATCTCAGAGATCACCTATAGGATTGATTTTAACCTGGGCTTGAAAAACCGACAAAAATCTGGTAAAATTATCAACGGTATTAAGTTATGTAACATTGGAACAGCTTAAAACAATGGTAACGAATTTATTGGATACCTTAAAATAACAGTATCGATTTTATTAAGGTTACCGGAAATTACATTCCTACGCACTGCGGTCCGTAATAACCTATTTCAAGTCCTGCTTTTAACAGACGATAGATTGAGTTTTTTTTAAAGAAATATAAATTAAACTGAAGCGCGAGGACAAGCAAACATTAACATTTATTCATCAAAATCAAAGTGTGATAACTAATCTGTAAAAATTGTAATCCGCCATTTTGTGATTGTGGCGGCCATTTTAAATTGACCATGACGCTGAACATAACATTGTATTGTCGCCGCATTTAAAGGTAACAATCGAAATCAAAGTGACTAGTCTGTAAAAGTTACTTAACATTGTAATCCGCCATTTTGCATACTTCATATCAATGGATCGGCAATGGCATAAAATAACGCGAAACAAACAATAACAACAAAACAGGATCAGTGAAAATAAAACCCATGTCAAATAATATGAAACATAAATTGCCATAAAAGCTAAAGATAATTGCTACCTAGCAAGCTGTGTTAATTTGGAAATTTCATAAGCAAAGAACAGCAATGAAAACCGAGATCATTTGGAACACTCAATGCAGGGTAGCCTATTATATATACTGTGATTCAATACTTTACACTTGTGTGACCACACTTGTTTCGAGATCTTATTCTTTTTTTATTGCAACATAAACTTGATAAGCATTTTACTAACAATATCATTGTTAAAGTTTAAATTTGGGACGTCAATTGACTAATCATAATATCATAATCATAAAAAATCTAAATCAACCAATCCGGAAGTAAATAAACTTCCGGAAGGAATAGTAGATACTACTGAAACAAGTGTTTCCACCTTACAAATTATATCATTATTCATTTTAATGGCAGCGAGGATATTCAGTGCGGTTTTTCCCTCAGGAGAGGAAAGATAGATAATTCTCTCAAAAGAGCGGGAAGCCCAGGAAATCTCCGCAGCATTTGGCTGCTGATATGTTGCACTCAATACCAGGGGATGTTTGGACAACATTCAAAAAGTAGACAAATTCGTAATCTATTTTATTATTAAACGTCGATGTGCATACCGCTCACGTGAGTTTAAAAGTGCTGCTTTTTGAGTTTCAGCCACGTTGAGTTCGCAGGCACCAAATAAAACGTGTCGAAAATATTGTCTGCTTTTATAATTTGACAATTGAATACATTTCAATCTTTGTCTAAAAGTGAAAAAAATAATTATCTTGCATATCAAACATGCCACCGAATTACACCGCGACCCTCAAATAATAATAAGCATTGATATTCAGTGATAGAACCTCCATTGCGTTTGACCAATAGGAGCGCAGGGATTGCTAGAAGACGTAATAACCCAGCGTTGTGATTGGTTAAACGCAACAGTTTCGGATGCGTTTGGCTGCAGTTTATGCTCAAAAAAACCCATCGGTTGCATGTGCAAAACAGGTGTACAATCCGACAAACTTATTTTGAATGTGAACAGCGTCTATTTTCTAAATTCAGTTTCTGATATATTTCGATTGGATATGGATTTATCCATAAAAACAATCAGCATCACATCAAGATCCACATTTGTGGTACGAAAACCACCACTATTACTAGGGACATAAGAATGATTCAGTTTATTTAAAGTACTGCTTTATGCAAAGTTCACTGTACAATTCCTTTAGTCATTATGACAATTTCGGATCGCATTCAGTATAATTTTTGTCGATTTTGTACACTAGCTGTATACCATGTCAACCCATAAACCATGTGTGCATTTCAAAGCTATCTCAAAGATCGTGGTTTGGTGCAATAACATACGTGATAAGTTTATTTGCAATAGATAATTATTTTAACATCATTTAAACTTCGATGCAATGATCTCAAGATAAAATATAACTGTCATAACGAAAAATGTCCACTCTCCATACATTGATTGACCTGTCACTATGTACAAGTTTTTATATTAGCTTCACTTGTAACGTCGGATGACAATGCATGGTTATGTGTGTGACGTCATTCTAAATCCAACATGGCGGCATTACCAAGATGGCGGATCAATTATATTTAATGCAGCCCTACAATATGGGTATCAAATGGAATGGCTTCCAAAGAACACCTCGATAAATAATGTGACGTCACTCTAAATCCAATATGGCGGACTTTCCCAAGATGGCGGACCAATTATTTATAATGCACCCCTACACTATGGGTATCAAATGAAAGGGTGTGCTAAGCTTGGTTTTTTAGTCGGAAAATAAATTAAAAGTATTTTTTTTTAAATACAAGCTTTTATTAAATGTTTGTCGTTAAAAGTATTCTATAAGTAAGTAAATCTCGCGACAAGCAAGACCAACATAACAAAAACCATATCCAGTTACATGTTTTCTGTTGGGACAATACATAATTTAGACATAATTTTTAAGCAGTATCAAACATTCATCTGACTTCTGTTCTATAAGATATTTTGCATGGACTTCACAAAATTTTTAAGTTTGCTAATATATATAATATTATAAGTCTTCTTTGTAACTCTTTAATTATTAAGTTGGCCCTTTGTAATCTATTTATATATTTGATATATTGTGCAATAAAGATTAAATAAATATATAAAAATTAATATTATTTCGTTGTTAAGAAATATTGTTGCAATGTGTTATCAAAAGACATTTAACAAATAATAAACAGCGTCAATCATTTCTTTTTTACTAACCTTTATTCTGTAACGACTTCAACGATCTGCTCAGATCCGTTAAGGTGTGTTCTATCCGTGGAAACACTTCACTGAAAACAGCTATCCAGTGCTTGAGTAAGCATTGTAGAACATCTAACAAGGTCCAAGGGGGTGGCTTGAATAGAACGTGTAGCCAGAGTTTGTCGTATTTTGCACGCATCTCGTTCTGGAAATAGATGTGTTTAGTGTAACACAAAAGCTTCCTTCAAAACTTTCCCTTTTACACCCCATGAGCCATTGCTTAATAACAATTAGGGGATCTTTCAACTAAAGGAGATGGCTAAGTACAGTATGGGCAATTGCCCTTGATATGTATAAATACTGGATGTAGTTGCACCTAATGCTGGGTACCTGAAAGTTAATATGTGATATGAAAAAAGTTCCATGAACTTTTCATATTATTACAATCTTGAAAAACATATCATAGAAACTCCTACGATATTATGGTCGTAAAACTACAACTAGAGAATTTGCTATGAACTTTAGGTAGGCATTTTAGTACAGATAAAATAACTGGGTAATATATTAATATTGTAGTGAATAATTTGAAGTCGGCAAGTAGACACAATACACAATAGGTCCGTTTAGAAAAGCAGGGTCAGTATTAAAATCAAAAATCAAGTGATATCGCAACGAACAATCGAACAAACAAAAGTCGTATAACATCTGACATTTTTAAAGTGCTGTGAGAATAAACTCTCACTCAATACAATAACATCGTTTCGGAAATCGATATTATCGAGTGAATAAAATACTTATTTGTTGTTAATTGTTTTCGACGATTAACTAAACATTTCTGTACAAAAAATATTCTTCTCTATTATTTAATGATTTTTATTGAATTATTTTATTTGATAATACAAAAAGTTTAATCCGCTATGTCCGTACATATCGATTATTTTGTATATTGACCGAAACTACAATAATCGATTATCTCGTTTAAATGTCAACACTATTCAAGTTCGGAAAATAGGAAAACAAATTTAAAATTTTTTATTTAATTATTTTTTCACGAAAGTTTCAGGAAAATAATAATCATGTAGCAATTCATTAATGAATATATAAAAATTACGAGGCAGTGTGATATATTTATACATGTTAAGGGCAGTCGTTTAGCCATCTCCTTTGTCCAGTTATTTTAGTTGTGTGCTGATAAATCTGTTATCTATACTATCTATACTAATATTATAAAGAGGAAAGATTTGTTTGTTTGTTTGTTTGTAATGAATAGGCTCCGAAACTACTGAACCGATTTCAAAAATTCTTTCACTTTTGGAAAGCTACATTATCCCCGAGTAACATAGGCTACTTTTTATCCCGGAAAAATCGACAGGTCCCACGGGATGCGCAATAAAGGCTTCGCTCAAAAACTACTGCACAGATTTTCATGCGGTTTTCATCAATAGATAAAGTGATTCTTGAGCAAGGTATTGCGGTATTTTTTATCTTGGAAAAACGGATAGTCCCACGGGAAGCCCGTTAAAATCTTCGCGCCATAAACAGACCTCCGCGGATATGTAGCCGTGAGCAAAAGCTATGACCCTTAACCCTCTATTCAGTAGTTTCGGAGCCTATTCATTACAAACAAACAAACAAACAAACAAATCTTTCCTCTTTATAATATTAGTATAGACTAGCGGCTTCGCAGCGTATGCGACGAAAGATTTTATGGCTAATTTTTTTACACATTCAGTTGGTTTTAATAATAGTTTCAAATATTTCTATAGTAATCTAGTACTAAATATAGTATGTTACTCAGTGATAATGTAGCTTTCTAATGAAAAAGAATTATTGAAATCGGTTTTTGAGTTTATTCGTTACATAAAAAAATACAAATCTTCGACCCCTTTATTATATTAGTGTAAATAATACATATTCCTTACACTGATATCAATTAGCCTACTCCAAAGTAAACTCTGAAGGTTTGTGTTATGGGATCTATGGTAATGTATAGACATGCATATATAAATATATTTGATAGAAATATATATATTAACAACCATGACTAAGGTACAACTCGCATTCATCACACAAAAATCTGCCCCCACTGGGTTCGAACCCGGGACCTTACAGATGGTGACACCTTGAAACCGGTGTACTAACCACTGAACTACGGAGGATATGAGAATATTTAACAAATCCCTAGATAAATGGTAGATTTATGACTGCATTGTTTGATATATTAAATGTTAGAAGATATTACAGTATTAAAAAATACCTATCAGATAGGAAAGAGTTTGTAATTTGATGTACTATGCTATTTTATTTCGCACTGAGTTGACTTCTTGTATATCTTAATTTTTTTAACATTCTTCTGTGTGATTCTGTGAGTTATGTGGTACCCCCATACCTTACACTTCTCCCTACAGATCATCTCACGTAACCTCTCGCAATATAGTATGTTTTTTGCAAGTGTTGTGTGTTCCTACCCCCATGGGGCTTGTCTATATGAATGTAGGTGTCTTTCATCCTTTATTGTTGTACAATTCTTATCTTCTGTATAACTTACTAGCTTTCTGCCCGCGGCTTCGCCTGCGTGGATTTCGGGATTGGGTCTATAGAGGGTTAAGGGTCATAGCTTTTGCCCACGGCTACATATGCGCGGAAGTCGGTTTATGGCGCGAAAGTTTTATCGCGTTTCCCGTGGGACTATCCGTTTGTCCGAGATAAAAAATACCGCAAAACCTTGCTCAAGAATCACTCTATCTATTGATGAAAACCGCATGAAAATCTGTGCAGTAGTTTTTGAGCGAAGCCTTTATTGCGCATCCCATGGGATCTGTCGATTTTTCCGGGATAAAAAGTAGCCTATGTTACTCGGGGATAATGTAGCTTTCCAAAGGTGAAAGAATTTTTGAAATCGGTTCAGTAGTTTCGGAGCCTATTCATTACAAACAAACAAACAAACAAACAAATCTTTCCTCTTTATAATATTAGTATAGACTAGCGGCTTCGCAGCGTATGCGACGAAAGACATTTTATGGCTAATTTTTTTACACATTCAGTTGGTTTTAATAATAGTTTCAAATATTTCTATAGTAATCTAGTACTAAATATAGTATGTTACTCAGTGATAATGTAGCTTTCTAATGAAAAAAGAATTATTGAAATCGGTTTTTGAGTTTATTCGTTACATAAAAAAATACAAATCTTTGACCCCTTTATAATATTAGTGTAAATAATACATATTCCTTACACTGATATCAATTAGCCTACTCCAAAGTAAACTCTGAAGGTTTGTGTTATGGGATCTATGGTAATGTATAGACATGCATATATAAATATATTTGATAGAAATATATATATTAACAACCATGACTAAGGTACAACTCGCATTCATCACACAAAAATTTTCCCTCACTGGGTTCGAACCCGGGACCTTACAGATGGTGACACCTTGAAACCGGTGTACTAACCACTGAAATAAGGAGGATATGAGAATATTTAAGAAATCCCTAGATAAATGGTAGATTTATGACTGCATTGTTTGATATATTAAATGTTAGAAGATATTACAGTATTAAAAAATACCTATCAGATAGGAAAGAGTTTGTATTTGATGTACTATGCTATTTTATTTCGCACTGAGTTGACTTCTTGTATATCTTAATTTTTTTAACATTCTTCTGTGTGATTCTGTGAGTTATGTGGTACCCCCATACCTTACACTTCTCCCTACAGATCATCTCACGTAACCTCTCGCAATATAGTATGTTTTTTGCAAGTGTTGTGTGTTCCTACCCCCATGGGGCTTGTCTATATGAATGTAGGTGTCTTTCATCCTTTATTGTTGTACAATTCTTATCTTCTGTATAACTTACTAGCTTTCTGCCCGCGGCTTCGCCTGCGTGGATTTCGGGATTGGGTCTATAGAGGGTTAAGGGTCATAGCTTTTGCCCACGGCTACATATGCGCCGGAAGTCGGTTTATGGCGCGAAAGTTTTATCGCGGTTCCCGTGGGACTATCCGTTTGTCCGAGATAAAAAATACCGCAAAACCTTGCTCAAGAATCACTCTATCTATTGATGAAAACCGCATGAAAATCTGTGCAGTAGTTTTTGAGCGAAGCCTTTATTGCGCATCCATGGGATCTGTCGATTTTTCCGGGATAAAAAGTAGCCTATGTTACTCGGGGATAATGTAGCTTTCCAAAGGTGAAAGAATTTTTGAAATCGGTTCAGTAGTTTCGGAGCCTATTCATTACAAACAAACAAACAAACAAACAAATCTTTCCTCTTTATAATATTAGTATAGACTAGCGGCTTCGCAGCGTATGCGACGAAAGATTTTATGGCTAATTTTTTTACACATTCAGTTGGTTTTAATAATAGTTTCAAATATTTCTATAGTAATCTAGTACTAAATATAGTATGTTACTCAGTGATAATGTAGCTTTCTAATGAAAAAGAATTATTGAAATCGGTTTTTGAGTTTATTCGTTACATAAAAAAATACAAATCTTTGACCCCTTTATTATATTAGTGTAAATAATACATATTCCTTACACTGATATCAATTAGCCTACTCCAAAGTAAACTCTGAAGGTTTGTGTTATGGGATCTAGGATAATGTATAGACATGCATATATAAATATATTTGATAGAAATATATATATTAACAAACATGACTAAGGTACAACTCGCATTCATCACACAAAAATTTTCCCTCACTGGGTTCGAACCCGGGACCTTACAGATGGTGACACCTTGAAACCGGTGTACTAACCACTGAAATAAGGAGGATATGAGAATATTTAAGAAATCCCTAGATAAATGGTAGATTTATGACTGCATTGTTTGATATATTAAATGTTAGAAGATATTACAGTATTAAAAAATACCTATCAGATAGGAAAGAGTTTGTAATTTGATGTACTATGCTATTTTATTTCGCACTGAGTTGACTTCTTGTATATCTTAATTTTTTGGATAAATATTGTATTCAATTGTAATTTACATTGATATAATAATTGTAGTTAATTAATTAAATTGTATTGTATTTTATTGAATATTGGAACCATTGGATTATGTTAACATGCTCTAGTAAATAAAGATTACTTTCTTTCTTTCACGGTGTAAAGCAGAATACCGATGCAGCTTGCTTGCCATTTACACTGAGATTGCCACAACTTTGGTATCATACAGCGGTGTTTATTAGTATGTTATTGTTGTGTGGACTAAAATAAATGTATTTCTTTCTATCTTCTTCTACGTCTTACCTCTAGAATATTACTAAGCAGCGTGTACATAGTGTCCTCCCAATATATCAGCATAGAAGGCGAGGCAGGACATTCGTTGTCCCGCGGGCGATTCCACAACAACGGCCTCAGATCGTTCAGAGATATACTCCTAATGCCGTTTATTACGGTCTTGCTGCACAGGTTCTTGTCGTTGGACACCATTATCTGCGTTGATAAGATTGTGACAAAAAAATATTTCGAAAATCCAACTGCGTAAAAAGTATAAAGAAAACAAATGCTGTAATAGTACATTATAATACAAGTGAGTAATGTTGAAAATTACGTTCGAGGCTGACATACTTAATATTCAGCCGAGAATGTAATTTTTAACTGCTCACGAGTGTTACACGACGTTTTTCAACACCATTGCGAGTAATTACTACAAACTTTACAGGTCAATAAAAATTTATTTTGCAAAACAATTTGTGAAAGTACAGTTATAAAAATTATACGTTGGATTTCCACCTTCACCGCCAGTCATTTCTGAAATATTCGTTATTATTTCATAACATTTTTTATATAATAATCTTAACAAAAGAAACAATGCATAATATCTACTTGCAAAATAGTACTGAAAATTTAAAAATGGCACGTTTACTTTTTCATTGACGGCTTTGTGCGCAAAAGACTAAGGTACCGACGCTTATACAGCCAAAACAGCAAATTATGTAATTATGACTTCTATTTAATGGTTGTAATTTTAAATAAGGTTTTTATAATTTTTTATCTGTAAACAGAGTGTTTCTAAACGCCAAACTTATTTAATTTACAATGTTTCAGCATTTTGCAAATTCTCTTTGGTTCCTATTTTTTTATCTTATAAATAAAAGCGTGACTTTTCTTTACGAAACTATTAACTTTTTACTACCAAACTGTGCGGTAATCGAATTTGAAATTCGAAAGATATTATAAGCTGGTAATATGATACATTGTGAAACTAAAATTGGTGTAGTTACATACCAATTACGAGCAATGGTGTTGAAATAGTACATTACGATATTAGTGCGCACGTATATCGTACGTTTTTAACACATTTGCGAGGAAACAGAAAAAAAAAACATTTAAATAAACTCAATCTGTGAATGCACACTGTTGCTTTCCCGCCATTTTACTACTGATTGGCGCCGCGCGGCGATTAGTTCGAAATTTGAATAGCAACAGCGCGCGAAATGGCAAATAATACTGTTATGGAAATTGTATGGCCTATAACTTAACTATTTGCTTTGGTAACACACGCGTTTTTTATGACCCGCTTTACATATTTAAAACCGGTGGAATTACATCAGCTTTACGAGTAAAGGTGTTAAAAAGTATTTTTTAGTTCGTTCGATAGACATGCGGTCCAAATTTTGCTTTCGGCGCTCGTATGCGTTGTTTGCATGCAAACGGTTGGCCCTTAATTGCCGATGTGTCAACTCAAGTTGACTTAAATTGAGCTTAGATCGTACCGAGCTTATACGTACAGAGCTGAATTCTCTCCGACTCGAATTCAAGCCATAGTGCATCATCAACCTAATGTTGCCGACACGGCGCGAAGTTAGCTAAAAGTTATTGCTTTATTAAATTGTATTGTATATATATTAACAAAATCTATACAATGTAAATATTAGAATTAAATATATCTTTGTCAACGTCACTTCAGCGTTGGATATTCTACTAGTAGAAATGAAAAACGTGTCGGTTGAACCACTCGTTGCACAACGCACGAAATGAAAGTTCAGAAATAGTGAATTCGGGATTTCGTATACGAATCTCACGATTTCGAATGCGAATTGGTTTTCTATTTCAAAAATTCATCTCCTGACCAGTCTGTTCGTATGTCACTTCTCTCTAAATATATGTAAAAAAAATGTCAATGTGAAGACTCACCACAACCTTCCCCCTCTCGGCTTGTTGCAAGCAGCAGTTGAGGATCTCATCATCGGGCGACTCGCAAGGGTATATATGAGAGTTGGAATCGCGGAGGGATTGCCCTAGAACGGTGTAAATACAAGTACATATTTTTTATATATTGCAAAAGGATATACTTATTTTTTCGCTTACATAGACCCCTTTTTTTTTTGTTCCGCTGAGGAAAATGCATTGAATTGCATACCCCGGCTTCGGAGAGCCGGTGGTTATGTGGGGATCTCCTCCCCAGAAGGGGGAGGCCTACCCACTAACAACCTCAGCGATGGCCGTCCTCAGGCGTTGTAGGGGGCCCTTAGGATCGAGTGTCGCATCTGAGGACGCCTGGCCTTTGCTCCCCTGGGTGCGCTAGGGGAGCCCTTCTCGGGGAGGAGTGATCTTGCCGCCTCCTCCCCTCCAATCTTCTACGGCTTCACCCCCCGGCCATCCGGGGGTGAGGTCCCTGCCGGTTCGCCTCCACGCGACCCGTGGTGTCATAGACCCCTAGGGGGTCAATATAGACCACTTTGAGAATCACTTGTCTATATCAACCCCTAGGGATTAATGACAAGCTGCAAGGGTCTACGTCAGCGAAACAAAAATTAATTATAAAAGTACTTATGAATTGTAAATCTATACTAATATTATAAAGAGGAAAGATTTGTTTGTTTGTTTGTTTGTAATGAATAGGCTCCAAAACTACTGGATAGATTTCAAAAATTTTTTCACCGTTGGGAAGCTACATTATCCCCGAGTAACATAGGCTACTTTTTATCCCGGAAAAAACGACAGATCCCACGGGATGCGCAATAAAGGCTTCGCTCAAAACTACTGCACAGATTTTCATGCGGTTTTCATCAATAGATAGAGTGATTCTTGAGCAAGGTTTTGCGGTATTTTTTATCTCGGAAAAACGGATAGTCCCACGGGAAGCGCGATAAAACCTTCGCACCATAAACCGACTTCCGCGCATATGTAGCCGTGGGCAAAAGCTATGACCCTTAACCATCTATAGACCCAATCCCGAAATCCACGCAGGCGAAGCCGCGGGCAGAAAGCTAGTGTTTAATAAAAATGTTTAAGTTGTAGGATGTGGATGGATTCAGTATCAGGTAAGTAGGGGGTCTACCCAAAACCGAAAAACATGGCAGAGGGTCTACGAGCTGGTGCCCGCGACTGCGTCTGCGCAGGATTAGTATTTCGAGTAGCTTATATTAGCGTGGCGCTTTTTAAATTGTAGCCTATGTGTTATTCTGATATATAAGCTATATTATTATAAAATTGCATTAAAATCCATTCAGTAGATTTTACGTGAAAGAGAAACGAAGTAGGGAAAGTAGTAGGGATTTTAATAAGAATTGATGGAAACCTTTAATACGATTATTGTGCGGCAAAGACTTGTACAGGTAGTCCATTGCCGCTTTCGCTCGTTTGCTCAACGATCCATTCCCGTTGTTATTGTCCTTAAGCCTGTCTAGTTCATTGATCACCCGCCACGGCACCAGAAGAGTAGGGGGCTTCGAGTAACCTGCAATGGATACAGTCTAATAACCATCGATAGTCATTGATTTATGTAATGTGTATTTATAAAACAAAGCAACGCCACTCACAGTGCGGTTATTCCATCCATAGACAAAACAACGAACAACTGAAAGTAAACAACAGCAGAAGATCCGAACGCAGAAAAAAAAATGGAAGAAAGAAACAAAAAATGTTAAAGTCAAATTTACGATTCAATCACAGTAAAAATTATACATTAATAGATATTTAGTTAGTAAGGGGGAAAAATATTTTGATTAGCACCAAATATTTTTAATAAAAAAAATTACACCTATGGTGGGTTGCCCTGAAACATTTTGTATATTGTAAAAGAAATTGATTTGAGAATTTCAACTGAATAAATAATAATATTGTTGTAAAGGAAAGTAGGGAAGTGACGAGTCCGTCGCCCGCTGGTGGGGCATTTAATGCCCCCTAACTGCCATAAATGCCCCATCAGTGCAGTCAGTCCCCCTCAGGGCAGCTTGTGGCGAGCTGTCGGTGAGTTGCGACACCGAGGATACCGATGTGCTTCAGAGGGGCGTATGCCACCCGCCTCTGTCTTGCCTTAATCAGCCGGACAGAGTGGAGTCGCAAGAGCAGATGCTCGAAGGGTAATAATGTCATAACGCCGACGGCGTCCCGATCGCTGTCACAGACACACTTTTCTACACCCTTTTTTTGGCGAGCCGGCGGTTATGTGGGGCATCGCTCCCCCGATCGACACGCCGCGACGCATACGTCGCCGCGTACATGTCGGCCAGGATATCGAATGGGGGGAGCGTCCCAGAACCGTCGCCGCCTCGTACGAGATGGTACGGTAGCCTCGCACGATCCGTATGGCCATTATCCGCTGCAGGCTCCGTAGCAGAGCTCTGCAGCGGGGGACCTCGCGCAGTCTTGCGACCACACGGGAGCCTCATACATAGCCACGGATCGCACGACGCCCTCGTATAGGCGGCGAACTCCATCCACTTTTCTACACCCTTATCCTTTCACACCAAAGTTGCTCCCTTCGCACCAATATTGGTCTGCTGTTTTGGGGTGCCTATTTAGTGAGCGGCAAGTCACCACATATGTATGAACATATTTAAATCAATTAGGAAGCTTTGAGAAGGCATGCCACTGGAGTCTCTTACATAGCCCGGTTCTCATTAGTAGCAAAATCGAAATGCAATAGTCCACATACGTTTTGACCACTAATGACAATAGTTTCTGAGCATCTAACTGGGAAATTTTTAGCTGCATTGTTCATGTTGCAGATAGAGATTACACCCAGTTGGTACACTCCACATACACTTTCGCTTACATGGCCTCTACATATGTAATATAAGCGACAATAATAATATAAATTACTTCACATTTACTAACAAGCAAACCTGTTCGTAAATGAATTATTGTCATGTCACGAAAAAATTTTACTCTAGTACAATATTTACATGTGTTAAGAAAACATTATACAGCGATTAACCACTTAAACACTTGTAAATTAAATTGATTACTTAATTGAAATTGATTAATGATTGTTTTTTAATCCCACTTTCAAAACTGAGTAAGTCTAAAAGCATTAACAAAAGCAGCGACAAATAATAAGCTATTAAATTAGTTACCTTGCAAGTGAGAACTTGCAATGTCCTTGGCTATATCCAGTTCATGTATGAAGATATTGGTATCCACTACCAAAACCACATCTTCATCGCTTTCTACCACTGCTTCAGGTGTTTCTTGTTCTGCAACTGGTGACTTAGGTTGTGCTTGATATGGGATTATCTTAAAAAAAATACATATAAATAAACACTAATCAGGGAAAAATTGTATATATAAACAACGTTTTGGGCCCTGTTATCATTGTTTGTTAAATGTCAAATCAAATTGTTACCGTTTTCACTAGGTCTGCGGAGAATCGTGAAAGCGCAACCCACCACGCGCCTCGTTATGGGCTTGGAGGACACCGGAGGGTTTTAGTGGGCAGGCCGGTCCTCTCAGACCGGAGAGCCCCACACACGGCCGCGCCTTGCCAGCGCGATGTCATAGTGCGTAAGGATCATTTCCCCCCGTAAAAAAGAAGGTTGACCATAGGGACTGTGGCGGTAGAATCGCGAAAGCGCAACCCACCACGCGCGCCGATTAGGGCTTGGAGGACACCGGGGGGTTTTAGTGGGTAGGCCGGTCCTCTCAGACCAGAGAGCGTCACACACAGCCGCGCTTTGCCAGCGCAGTGTCATGGTGCATAAGGAGCATTTCCTCTCGCAAGAAAAAAAAGGTGAAGCTGGCCCAGTGTGGATTAGTTGACTCCAGAAACACCTTGAAAGTTCCTCGTATTGTATGCAGATTTCCTCACTAAGTATTCAATCACCGTAAAAATGCCACATAAAACAATTATCCATTCAATATCAAAACCCAAAAATTAAGAAATCTCTGTACTAATAGGGAAGAAAACCTACCTTAGATTCTTGTTTAACTTCTACTTCCATGGAATCATCATAGCTGTTATCATTACAACTATAATTCAAACTACTCCTAGAGTTGTCAGACTCTTCAGCTTCCTTGCTTAATCTAGCTCTTAATGCTGCCATTCGATCCTCGGCTTTTCTATAAATGACAATATCACCTTCATTTGTGCCCAATGCTTTGTACGTGAGCTTCGATTTGATAGCAGAAACTAGTTTGTTCGCTTCCGAAAACTGTGGTGGTGTAGATGGGTGATTCATAAATGGATATTCCGTTTTTTTTTTACTGATACCTTCTTCAATATCAGCAAATGTATTTTTAGGGCATTCTTTATCAGCATACTCCTCTGTCAAATGGGCTTTCATAGACGAGATGATCTTGTTGGCTGTTAGGAATTGTGAGGGAGACTGGGCTGTTAAGTTGTCGCTACCTGGAGACTGGCTGTTTGAAAATTTCGGTTCTTTTCTATCTGGACTTACTATGTCAGCTTTTAGAATCTGTATTGTATCAGCTTGTGGAGTTGTAAGAATGGTTTTATTTTTATTTGATACATTTTCAGATGAAGAACATTCTTTCCCCTGAAGTTCAGATGACAACCGGCCTTGCAGTTTTGCTAAACGGTTGCTAGCTAAGTTTTTAGTGTGTTCCAATGGTGTGCTTGGTGTGCTAGTTTTCGCTTCACGGAATTTCTCATTGTGAACTTGTTTTGTGTGTAACTTGCTTAGCTTTGAACGGCTTGGGGTGCAATTTGAAGAGGAAGAGGCATTTTTATCAGGTGTAGCTGTAACTGTTAAACAAAATCATAGTTAAAACTACACTTTGTTTTATGACCAAATATAATTAGCAATGCATCAGAATAAACACAATAAAATTTAGGTTTATTTAAGAGTTGGATGACTAACAAAGTTAAAGCCTTTGTCAAGTCACAGAATATATAGATTACTTCCTGCTTATACTCGAAAGCAGCAAAAATGTGTTTACGTAGTACAACATTAGCATCAACTTTTAGTAAAACTATTAGTTTGTATGTAAACATTTATTAGAGGTGAAATATTTTGTATATTTTTGTGTAGTGTCAAGGAATTTACTCTGCTTTTTTAATTTGGCCACTTATATCTAAGATTTTCTTTAGTCAATACCTGACAAACAGCTACCCTTTTTGACTTTGGGACTTGTTCCGATACATCAAATTCAATTTGTTGCTTGATAAAAGAAGTACTGTCAAAAAGAGAACTAGCCAAGTTTTTGGCTTTATTTCAGAAATAAAGGCTTAGCGAATTTGCTAAATATTTTGAAAATTAACATTTACAAATGCTATCAATTTTTATAAAAATATACTAACTAATAATAAATATATTACCTTCTTTACGTTTTTTCTTTTGAGGGGATCTCGAAATATCCCCATCACTTTTTCTCTTTGTTGTTTTTGACTGGGTAGATTTCTTTTTCTCCACTATTTTTGTTGTAGGATTATTAACTGCAGTTGAGTTGTCGGCCCCCTTAAATTAAATAAAATCTCATCAATTGACAAAGATAGTATTAAGGTAATTGGGCTAAACCTTTAGCTTTTGATCATCTAATCAGGGCAAAGAAAATTCTAACTTGATCAGCCCATGTAGACTTCCCCGTTCTTCTGTTAAAATAATACTTTCTTCCTGGAGTTGACTTCGAACTGCAAAGCACCCAACCGTTAGTAAGTTCTTTACTGTCTTTCTTTGAAGAACTCATTGCAAATTAGAGGAAATTTCCTTAAAAACTAAATGGTCAGAAACATTACAATTGGTACACAAAATCACCACAAAACACAAAAACACGACATAAGAAAAAAAAAATCTTATTATTATTTCTGTTATTGGCCGACCGACAGCAGCGCTCTCTCTTAATACTGACAGACAAAGGAATAGCCATACAGTTATCGGCTAATATTGTTTAATAAATGGATATAAACGAGTCTTGGGAAAAAATTATTTAAAACATTTTATTTTCTTAGACCCATTCACCATTATATATATATTTTTCTAATACACACAACAATCATATACATAGAGTAACGGCGTTCTGCTTCGCATACTTATAATTCTATTCACATATATTTAATAATAACTTCTATAGTCAATATTACATTTTTTTTAGCTTAACTATAAAGGTATTCTACCTACATGCCTACATTAAGGGAATGAGGTATCAAAGTAAATTAAATAGACTAAAAAAAATATTAATATGACCCTAAAAATTTTAAGTCCAGTTATTGGGAGCGATTCTGACGGTACACTCTCTAAACCTAAACTTAAAATTAGAGAACGAATTTTAATTTAGTTTTAGAGAATTTGGTATTCTGAAATTACGTGCTAACTAAATTTAAAACACAGTTGACAGCTATAAACAGGCATCTAAATTGAATTCACAGATTATATAGAATTATTTTACCGGAATTTACCGGTTTCTATAAAACTGTTATAAATATGTTTTTAGGGTGGTTTTGACCATTTTGACTTACTTTAGTGCCTTTATTCATTATTTATTAATGTTTTATTATATAATTAATTACTTAAAACAGTATAAAGTTATCATAATTTTTATTTGGAAATGTATATATCCTTGTTATAATTAATAGCTCCATGGTGTTTCCACTTTAGAAGCGGGTTTTAAAATATTTTTTTATCCATACTAATATTGTAAATGCGAAAGTAACTCTGTCTCTCTGTCTGTCTGATGGCTGTCTGTCTGTCTGTCCGTCTATCACGCCAAAACTACTGAACCGATTTTGATGAAATTTGGAACGAATATAGTTTGAACCCCGGGAACGGACACAAGATACTTTTTACCGCGGTGAAATATCTCTTTCCCGTGGGAAAACGCGATAGCAACAGCCAAACCATTTCTGGTGTAATTTGGAAACTACTTAACCGATTTTGATATTTGGTACGCATATAGTTTGTACCCCGGAAATGGACATAGAATACGTTTTAACGCGGTAAAATACCTCGTTCCCGTGGGAAAACGCGATAGTAACAGCCGAATCATTTATGGTGTAATTTGGTATGGGGAGGTTTGAGGACACGGGAAACGAAATTGTGATGTTTTACTGAGGGAGACATCTCTTTCCTGTGGGAAAATCGAATAAAACGCGGGCGAAGCCGCGGTCGGAAAGCTAGTATATTATATATTATAATATTCTATCATCCCGTTTGGGTCTCTTTCACCGCCTAATGTTAAGCGGTGAAAGAGGTCCAAATGGGATGACAGATAGAATTCTGTTTTTTATGTTCCGTGGATAGAATAGTAGTAACCTTTGCCTGTCTTTACAACGACGAATGAAGAGCATCAACAAAAACCACTCTATTTCATTCTAATCTGTGGCATCAACATCAATGTTTTTTTGTTTACCTAACCTTGGCTCTCTATTTTTAATTTAATTCCTAAAGTTAAACCAGGTTAAACTGTTATTAGTTATAATTAGTTTTTAGTTCTAATAATTAATTTAATTCATACCATACCATACTCGGCGACGAAGGCCGTCGAATTCGATTAGCGAAATTTATTGTCGATTAGCGAAATTTATCTTGAATATTTTGATCGATTTTTATTCAAGATTGGACCTTATTATTTAGCTATCTACTTAGGAAATCGTTTTTCAGAGACAAGCATTTTTAATTTTTTGGGCCTTTGTTATTGCTACCCGATATTCATATAACTTATTCGTAGCATTAAAGTTATTATAACCTATT
>JAYEAL010000680.1:0-37277 GCA_036419045.1 Scirpophaga incertulas
TTTCATGTATTTGAAAAAACCAGATAAACGAATTTAATATTTATAATAAAAATAATATCGCTGCATTAAATCGATTAAAAGTTCTTCTTAAATAAAATCGATATTCTGTTTTAATCGAATCGGTAACTTGCGAGTTCATCACTGATTTCAAAATATCTTAAACTGTCAAAAAGAAAATAATATAATGGACAGAGTATAGTCTATAGTATATATATATTATATATATATATATATATATTATATATATATAATATTATAAAGAGGAAAGATTTGTTTGTTTGTTTGTTTGTTTGTAATGAATAGGCTCCGAAACTACTGGACCGATTTCAATAATTCTTTCACCTTTGGAAAGCTACATTATCCCGAGTAACATAGGCTACTTTTTATCCCAGAAAACTGGACAGATCCCACGGGATGCGCAATAAAGCATCGCTCATAAACTACTGCACAGATTTTCATGCTGTTGTCATCAATAGATAGAGTGATTTTTGAGCAAGGCTTTGCGGTATTTTTTATCTCGGAAAAACGGATAGTCCCACGGAAAGCGCGATAAAACCTTCGCGCCATAAACCGACTTCCGCGCATATGTAGCCGTGGGCAAAAGCTATGAACCTTAACCCTCTATAGACCCAATCCCGAAATCCACGCAGGCGAAGCCGCGGGCAGAAAGCTAGTAAATTATAAATTTGATTCGATTTGTACAAAAGCGAAACATAGAGTGAGTCAGCCTAGCTTATTTTGCTTTGGCAGATGACATATTTCGAATTTTGACTGACAACCAAAATCATAAACGAAAGAAATAAACCGGCCAGGATTCCCATGAGGATTCCTAATATCATAGACAATGCTTACCGATGGTGAACCATAGGCAACATAAGACATGTAACGGCTACACCGTTACATATGTATAGCATAAAACAAAGTCTCTTTCTCTGTCCCTATGTACCTATGCTTAAATCTTTAAAACTACTTATTAATGAGGTAAGTCGCAAAGTTTTCTGTTCCTTTCACACCTTAAAATCTCTTCAATGCTTCCTACCAGTCCAAACGAGAGTTACCTTAGCCCAGTCACTAATACTGCCTATACTTGAGTACGCTGATGCTTGTTATCTAGACCTTACAGAGGAGCTCCTTGACAAACTCGAACGACTGCAGAACTTGTGTTTACGCTTCATTTTTGGATTGCGTAAGTATGATCATGTCTCTAAATTTCGTTCCCAACTAAAATGGCTTCCTATCAGACTCCGCAGAAATTCGCGCATCCTCTTTCTCCTTTTTAACATTCTTTATAACCCAATTTATCCTACTTACCTTCGCTCTCGTTTTGAGTTTGCTCATTCTTCCTGATGTTGTTTGCAGATCTCATCTTCGTACTCTTCTTAAACTTCCCTCTGATGTTTTCCGCACTAATTTCTTCCTTAACTCTTTTTCTGTTCATGCAGTTAAATTATGGAATGCACTTCCGCCTTCAGTGCGAGACATTCGTTCTTTCTTGCTTTTCAAGAAGAAAGTAAAAGAGCACTATCTTTCCTTAACGTGATTAACTATCCTCTCAGTAATTTTGCTGTATTATATTAAACCTAATCTAAGTTTGTATATATGTTTATTATGTATGTATTTATTAGTGTATATATGTATAAGTATGTATGTAAGTATTAAGTATGTGTACTTTTTGTTATACAACTATTATATATATTTGTACACGCGACATCCACGTTTCTCAGTATTTTTTTATCCTATCACAGGTGGGTTGGAAGAAATTTCATTAGAAATAAGCCACACCTATTGTACTGTCTATAATTTTGTATTTTCCTGTTCTTTTCTTTTGTGTACAATAAATCGTTAAATAATAAATAAACTACGTAACGGATTTCGATGCGATTCTTTTAATAGATAGAGTGATTGAAGAGGAAGGTTTATATATATAATAGCATCCATTAAATAGTGGAGAAATACTGTTATTTTTGGGGTTTCTAAGTAATTATATTTTTTCCACTTACACTGCAAACGCAGGCTGAATCCTACGAGACTTATCAAAATAATTTTCTAAGTGATCTTAATAACCACTACTTTTCACTAGTTCCACTACTATATAATATTTTATATTTATTGTGACCGGTTTCGGAACTTCATCGTCAGACAATAAACTCAAATTTATTTGTAAAAGGACGGGTATATTTACATGAATGTTCTGTCAAGATACCTACAAAGATTTAAAGAAATATTATACATATACCCTCTCAATTGAACAAAAATACCAAACTATGTCACAGTGCAGTCAAATTCCGTATGTCCAAATGAATAATAATTTAAATAGTGCAATGTCACAATTGATTCAATATTAAGATTTATTGTGGGCATGTCAGATAGATAGATAGATAGATAAAACTTTATTTACACTTGACTTCATCACACACAAATACAAAGAACTTAAAATTATACAAACTTAACAATTACACAAAACAAAATGAATTGTGTGCGCTGCAGAAGTGCAAAAGGGTCGTAGCTCAGTGACTGAAATTTACTCACATCAGGATGTGAGCAAAGCACTGGTATTCTGCTACCACCCGAGGGTTTCTTAGCAGGAAATTACAAGGTCTTATAATGACTATAATCATTTTGCGCGTCCATAAGCAAGCGTATTTGCGTATACAAGAATAATAGCACACACACACACACACATACGTGCACGCACACAAGTAGAATATATAACTATTTTAATACTATCACAACAGTAAAAGATCGAGCGAAAAAATGTGAGTCCGCCGTTCAAATGGCAAAATCCGCTACCGAATACCCCTTTGGAATACCTATTCGTTGTTTTTGTAAAAGAAATAATTTAATATGTTTTTTGAAAGAAAATTTAGATGTCAAGTTATTAAAAATAAAATTATCAATGTCAGGTTGGTCAATGTCATAAGTAATTAAATATCATATTAAGATTAGTATGTTGTTTAAAATGCTCATTAAAGATTATTAAATAATTGGTTACAAACAATTATTACATTAATATTCCTGTCCCAAATGAAAATAATTTAATAAAGGTGACGTTGACAAACATGTCTGATCATTTAAAATTCGGGCATTAATCTTATGTCTATTAATTTCTGTTGCTTCTAAGGCGTTGAGCCTTCTACCTTTGTCCGCTATATGGAGATATTTAACACCTTTGGATGGGTCAAAATCGTGTTGATTTTCATTGAGGTGTTCCGCGAAAAAATTAAAAAAAATTTAATTAAGAAAAATTAAATTAAATTAAATAAAAAAAATTCTAACCGTGTTACTTATAAAAATTCACTATAACATAGTTCTTCCATACTTATACTAGATATAGTTAAATTAAGTATAAGCTCAGTATAAACTCAAAATAATTTTTAACTCATAACTCAGTGTAATGTCGTTATAACTACTACACGGCTATATCGGATGCACAAAATGGCAACGTTGTAATCCATAGACAAACCTATGAAAAAACGCAAAAATAAGTTGTATTTGTCTATGATTGCCTCTGTCACTACACTGTCATTGCTGTTACGACTGCCATTATTCGTTGGTATTTGTTTGAGGCGGAATTTTTCTGTTTCTTTTATTCTTTAAAGTTAAATAGAAACAAAATGGTAAATAAAAGAGAACTCTTCCTGTACCTAATGTTAGTGTCATTCTCTCTTGTCAAAAAATTGTCGCTACTGATAGACCGGTGTAGAAGTTAATTCTATAAAATCCTTATAATCATATTGTGTAAAACTGTTCGTAAGCTCGTGCCAATAAACAGTCATCATTGCCGTAAAGGTCTAGCATTATTTTTGACTCATCAAGCAAGCCCAACTTCCTGCTTCCAAATTTACAATAGGTATTATACATACTTTAGCAAATTACCTACTAAAAGTAGGTAGTATACCTTTATGTTAGATAAATTTGAGGAAAAGATAGTATTGCATTTTACTTGGTTGCGGCCCCAGTATCTTAGAGCAATTAAAATTTGAAGAATAGAAGAGAAACCACCACCACGTTGATCCACTGCTATAGCACTACCAAACAGTCGGTCTAAAAACAAGACGCGTCTTTGGAAAATGATATTTCAAGCGGAACTCTTCATTACTGTATAAATAAAAAGGATCTTCCTTGCTTTAAATTCTTTTGTTTTTCTTGTAGTCTGCCGCAATATATCTATTATATTATTAACATCTTCAACTTCATGTACCGATCTAAGAGCCATGTTGATGTTTATTATTTGCTTTCTTGAAAGTTATAACTCGTTTGTTTTTATTTAACAACAAATTATAATGTGTATTATAAAACCGAAAGTGAGGTTATCTAGAAATTGCAAGCAAATGTCACTGTTATACTGAACTTAAACTAGGGTGGTGGTTGGAATAACGATGAAATAACTTTTGTTAGAACTTTATACCCACGTTATACCAGATTTAAGTTATACTGAGTTTATTAGTTGACATTTTGCTTATTTCGACTTTATACTCGATATAAATTTTATTCTTTGTTTATAAGTAACACAGTAAGTGTTTTATACCTACATTGAAAGGTCTACAGAAAACTCCGCGATGGTATATGTCTATCTCTTATGGTAATCTCACAATAACATTTTTCAGTCATTTACTTGTTACGACAAATAATGGCTGATTTTCGAAGCGGTTTATCCGGCACATCACTACTATCTATCTAGGACTGTCGAGGTCGTCAATATGTACAAGTTGATGCGGCGCTAACAGTACAAAGTACAGCAACACAGCTGTTGTCAACTGCAACCTTGCATAATTTCCGATGTCAAAATTAAAATGAAACATAACAATGATGGATCACGTACGAATCAGTATCAAAACAAAACTCTTCACTCCGCAGTTTTATCTTGTCTCGAACTTAGATTAATGTAGGGTTGTCAAATTCACAGTATAAGCAAGATTTATTTATTACTAGCTGACCCGGTGAAAATTTGTTGCTTTTAGATTTTTAGGAATATTAAAGAATTATGGTATTGGTGCACAGCAAAGAGGCGTTTACATTTCAAGTGACATTTTACCATAGACAATAGGTTGGCACCCATCAAATATGTCAACACATTAATTATTTTTATATTTTGAAATTTAAATACACGATGTTATAAGCAAAGTTGATATTATGTTTGTCGATTCAAAAGTCTTGTTTTAATGCGTTCTTCAATTCGAGTGGAACATTTGACGGTATTTGTAATACCGTCAAATGTTGACAGAAAGTAAGTGATCAACTTTTATATGGGAAAATGAAATTGTCGTCTTACTCTATCTTACTCGCAATTTTTCCTTATTTGCTCACCGTTTAGACCTACCCTGGACTACGACAAACATTTTAAAACCAAAATCAGCTCAATCGGCCCAGCCGTTCTCGAGTTTTAAGCAGACTAACGAACAACAATTCATTTTTATTTATTACTAGCTGTACCCACGATTTCGTACGCGCGATATCGTAATTTTAGGTAGCATTTTTTTTTAGATTGAGACTGTTATTACCGTAAGAGTAGACAAATATAATTAGAAAGCTTCGAACTGCTAAGATATCGGGAGTTACACGTGTTTGTGAGTCAACCATAAAAGATAGACATATGCTGTCGTGGGATATTTTTTGTATAATTTTAAGGAGAACATTTCCGTTATACATGATTTCTGTGTAGCTTTAACTATTAAGGTTGCACACGCGACGGAAGCTTAAAAAATGGAGTAACTTCTCCCGTTTTTCTAACATTTCCCTTCACTGCTCTGCTCCTATTGATTGTAGCGTAGAGTATACTATAACCAGCTCAGGAGTATGAAAAATAATTGTATAGTTTCAAGTTTAAAATCCTTCGAGTAGTTTTGTTTTTGTTTCTATAACGGTTACACAGACAGACAGACAAAAATTTTACTGATTGCGTTTTTGACATCAGTTTCGATCCCTAATCACCCCCTGATAGTTATTTTGGAAATATATTTCATGTACAGAATTGACCTCTACAGATTTATTATATAACTTTTATTACACCATATATAAAGGTATGTGAAGTAAATAAGGCGTACTTAATGCAACAAAGTATTCTTAAACATTTTTTTACGCTGAGGAAAAAAATTTCTCTGTCCGACTGTTAGCCGTCAAAAGACGTTGTCCAGGGTGCACCACGAGGAGGTCATCTAACATCGCACTCTTTTTTTTGTTATCGCTGAGGAAAATGCATTGAATTGCATACCCTGCACTCCGGGAAAAGCGCAGAATTATGTGGGGCTCTCCTCCCCAGAAGGGGGTAGGCCTACCCACTAAAAACCTCAGCGATGCCCCTCCACTGACGCGAGCGCACGATCGACGGCGCATCCGATATCGCCGCCAGACGCGCCGAGGAGAACTGCCCGTGACGTGACAGGGCCGTGGGATGCCGTGAGGAGGACGCCACTCCCCTATCGGCGTCGGCTCGCCTCCCCGATAGACTGGGGAGGCCGTCGATCCCCCGGGCATCCGGGGATCGCCGACTGACAGCGACCGGTGCAATGCAAGGTCGGCCTTATTTGACATCGCACCCTAAGGTATTCTCTACCTAGTAGGAGAGTTGGAACGAATTTTTGGGTGTTTAGTACATTGGTCAAAATGCAACCGTAGTGCGTGTAGTGACGGTAGATGTTTGATTGACAACCCTAATAATATCTGTTTGGAATCTTGATTTCTGATCACAGATTATGCAATTGCCTATCTTAGGCGGGTTGCTTTATTTATTATGTGAGTTCAGAAGCTGTGGTTCAGAAGTGGGTAGTTGTTAAAGATAAACGCTTCATCTTAAAGGTATTGTGATTTTTTTAAACTTATTTTCCTACGTTTTTTTTACGTATAATCTAGTTTTAATTCCGAAATATTAAGTTAAATTTCATACACTTCATTTTACGAGGAAAACATATACAGTAGACTCTTCGTCAAACCGGCTCCGGATTAGTGAAAACGCCGATTACTGGAAAATGATAGTGTATACATATGTATATGTACCGGCGTTGCCAGACGTCCCGATTTTTTTATTCTAAAGACGAATTTAACGATAGAGTAAATCTGATTTAAAATATGTTTTTTGTTTAAAACACGTTTTTCTATGGCTACTTTTGCTATCTATTGTCACGTAAATGCGTAATTTAAGTCAAATAAAAAGGTTAAATTAGGTCTTTACCTATGAATTGCCGTTTCCCATGAAAAAATTTAAACGATTTTTTTTCATGTATTTTTATTTGTATTAAATCGAAGTAATCACCCATGCAATCAATGCATCTTTGCCAACGTAGTGGCAGTTTTGATGCTCTTCTTAAAGAAATCAGCTGGACGGGAAGCAACAAATTCTTCAAAGGCATTTTGTACTGCCTCTCGGGTATTGAATTTTTTCCCCAAGAAGTTATCTAAATTCTGGAAAAAGTGGTAGTCTGTAGGCGCAAGGTCTGGTGAGTAGGGTGGATGACGGAGAACTTCCAACCCCAGGTCTTGCAACTTGGAGACCGTCTGTTGTCAGTATGAGGTCGCGCGTTGTCGTGCAGGAACAGTGGAGAAGAGCGATTGACCAATGCTGGTTGGAAATGTGCCAGCTTCTCCATCATTGTGTTCAATTCTTCACAGTATACATCTGCAGTAATGCTCATCCCGTTCGGCAAGAAGCTGTGATGAATCACACCGGCGCTAGACCACCAAACAGTGACCATCACTTTAGGGGCTAGGGGTAAGTTTTCGTTTAGGGCATTGCTTAGGTGGTGAACCAGGATCCAACCACCTTGCTGAGCGCTTGCGGTTATCAAACAGAATCCATTTTTCATCGCAGGTAACAATGCGGTTCAAAATTCCTTCATTTGTGTGTCTGTTGAGCAGTGCAAGGCACGTCTCGACGCGTACTTCGCGCTGGCGATCATTGAGTTCGTGGGGCACCCATTTGTCAAGTTTTTTACCTTGCCAATTTGACGCAATGGACCAATATTGTTTGACGCTAACGTCGAAAGCTGCTGCTAATTCAGCCGTAGATTGTGTATCATCAGCTTCCACAATCGCCTTTAATTCGTCATTGTCAACCAAAGTCTACGACCGCGAGGTTTATTTTTCAAGTCGAAATTCCCAGAACGGAAGAGAGCATACCAATAACAGGTGGTGCGTTGGTTTGTAGTGTTAGCTCCGTAAACGTCGTTGATGTTGCGTGCCGCTTGTGCCGCGTTGCTGCTACGACGGAACTCATATTCATAATTACTCGAATTTTTAACGTATCCATGATGGCGAAACAGATTGAAATGCGATGAAAATGTAACACTAATCAATAAATAAATGACTACTTTTGGAAAAAGAATCCCATGTTTTTAAAACAAAATTAATTTGAAGTTAGAATTCTTAGCCTAACAAAAACTATTTTGATTTGAAATGGCCTGTACTGCAGAACGGCAATTTCATAGGTAAAACCTATTATTTTGAAAAAGCTTTGATTATATACGTTTTTTACTATCTTCTCTGACGGAAGAATCCCGCTATTTTCACTCAAAAAGTACCAAAGTTCTCACTTGGCAAAAAAAAAAAACTGGCAACGCTGCATACATCAAAATGCACAGAAACTACAAAAGAAGTCGAGCTTTATTTTGAAGTTTCAAGTAAAAAGTATATATGTAATGAATTACAGACAAGAAGAGTTTAATTGTCTCTTAAAAAAATACGTTTTAAAATACACAATCGTCATAGGCCTATCAGCCATCGTTTGCAGTGTACGCGGAAAAAATGTATAATTATTTACGATATCACATTAGAAACCTCGAAAAATACCAGTAACCTTAGAAAAATATCAGTATTTCTCCACAATTTTGCAACCTTCCTCTTTAATAACTCTATCCATTAACCGCATCAAAATCCGTTGCGTATTAGTTTAAAGATTCAAGCATACATAGGGATATAGGGCCTGAAAATGCGACTATGTTTTATACTAGTCTATACTATGTCTAGGAGGTAGACTCTGTACCAGGGTCGTCTGCATGGGTACCTCCGTCTTACCTATTTCCGCCGCCAAACAGCAGGGTTCGCTTTGTTCCGGCGTGAAGGGTAAGATAGGCAGTGAAATTACTGGGTACTGTGACTTTACATCTTATGTCACAAGTTGGCAACGTACACTGTGGTTCTTATGAGGTTTGCAGATTTGCTGCGAATCTCGTGGGAACCAAATGTACTATAGGCGACTGTTACCACTTACCATCAGGTGGGCAGCCTGCTTGTTTGTCAACTTTAGCAATAAAAAAAAATACTATGTATTGGTCTTTATTTGGTCTAATACGATAAAAAGAACTACAATCGCTCAATAAAACTCATAGTAATTAGCTTAGCCCAAAGTAAGCTCTGTAAGGCTTGTGTTATGGGATCTAGGGCAACGGATAGACATACATATATTATACATATATAAATATTCCTTACACTCGCACCAATCAGCCTAGCCCAAAGTAAGCTCTGTAAGGCTTGTGTTATGGGATCTAGGGCAACGGATAGACATACATATACATATATAAATATTTCTTACACTTGCACCAATCAGCCTAGCCCGAAGTAAGCTCTGTAAGGCTTGTGTTATGGGATCTAGGGCAACGGATAGACATACATATATTATACATATATAAATATTTCTAACACTCGCACCAATTAGCTTAGCCCAAAGTAAGCTCTGTAAGGCTTGTGTTATGGGATCTAGGGCAACGGATAGACATACATATATTATACATATATATAAATATTCCTTACACTCGCAGCAATTAGCCTAGCCCAAAGTAAGCTCTGTAAGGCTTGTGTTATGGGATCTAGGGCAACGGATAGACATACATATATATATACATATATAAATATTCCTTACACTCACACCAATCAGCCTAGCCCGAAGTAAGCTCTGTAAGGCTTGTGTTATGGGATCTAGGGCAACGGATAGACATACATATATTATACATATATAAATATTTCTAACACTCGCACCAATTAGCTTAGCCCAAAGTAAGCTCTGTAAGGCTTGTGTTATGGGATCTAGGGCAACGGATAGACATACATATATTATACATATATAAATATTCCTTACACTCGCAGCAATTAGCCTAGCCCAAAGTAAGCTCTGTAAGGCTTGTGTTATGGGATCTAGGGCAACGGATAGACATACATATATTATACATATATAAATATTTCTTATACTCGCACCAATTAGCCTAGCCCGAAGTAAGCTCTGTAAGGCTTGTGTTATGGGATCTAGGGCAACAGATAGACATACATATATTATACATATATAAATATTTCTTACACTCGCACCAATTAGCCTAGCCAAAGTAAGCTCTGTAAGGCTTGTGTTATGGGATTTAGGGCAACGGACAGACATACATATATTATATACATATATAAATATTCCTTACACTCACACCAATCAGCTTAGCCCAAAGTAAGCTCTGTAAGGCTTGTGTTATGGGATCTAGGGCAACGGATAGACATACATATATATATACATATATAAATATTCCTTACACTCGCACCAATTAACCTAGCCCAAAGTAAGCTCTGTAAGGCCTGTGTTATGGGATCTGGGGTAATGGATAGACATACATATATTTAACATATTATTATTTATCGTATTTTTGATGAATAATATGGCTAATATGAATATTGAAAATAATGATGGCATTCATCACACAACCATCTGCCCGCACCGGGATTCCAACCCGGGACCTCAAAGATGTGTACTAACCATTCATCTACTGAGGTCGTCAAATACAGTTAGTAGCTTAAATACAATATTATGATTTACTATATGTTGTTACAGATGAAGACATTTCTACTGTTATTCAGTGCTGTTGCAGTGACCTGGGCGCTGCCCAGCAAACCTTCGCGATTGCCTAAATGCGGATATGAGGTAATCTTATGGGTAGTGATCGGAATAGGTAGTTTAATTTTATGTACTCGCAGAAAGAAAGTCAATGTAAGCGCAACATGGATATACCTAAAATCAGCGAGATTTCCGGGACCTTAAATAATGCAATGCATTTTGCAAGATGCTTTGAAATTTTGCAGACGTAAAGATAAAAGGCCGGATAAAATAATAGGGTTCTTTTTACCCCGGAAAAATTAACCCGGCGCCATAAACCGACTTCCGCGCATATGTAGTCGGCAAAAAATATGTAAAGGTATACCCTTAACCCTCTATAGACCCAACCCCGAAATCCACGCGGGCGAAGCCGCGGGTATTCTATAAGTCTATTTTTTATCTCCTCTTTTCAATGTTAATAACTAAAATGAAAAAAAAAATTGCTTCGTGTTTTTATTTACGACTCTAATGGCCGTTTTCACCAACCTGTCTCAGCTTAGGCGACTCCTAAGAGACATGCTGTCTCACTCTTTTCAGTTAATATAAAAAGTGGCAGCATGTCACTTAGGAGTCGCCTAAGCTAAGACAAGGTTGGTGAAAACGGCCATAAGACTTTAAAAAAAATCTGGTGGCGCTGTGCCGGGGTCGGGGCACACGGCCGTTGGTTTTAATTTAACGTGAAACTTCTATGTTAGGGAATCGCTTTTAAAGTAAAAGATTGAAATAAAAACAAGATTGACGGTGTTTTAAGTATTTTAATAAAAAACTCAATGCCACAACAGCGAGCTGACTATATAAGTGAAATATTAACCTACTTTATTTTCTAAGACTAATAGTTTTTTAATTATTAAGGTACGATGATATAGACCTTTTCGTTACGGTCCACTTTTTAAACCTGGTACCCGTATGTTTCGGCGCGATTTTAAAGACGTTCCACGTCAAAAATCATGTTCAGATATTACAGATATTATTGCAAGTTTACAATATAAATCAAATTTATATAAAAATAAACTTTGCATTCCTTAGCGTTATTGTGCGCTTTAAGTAAACAATAATCCTATTATTCATAAATGCTTTATAAAACTGTTTTAGTTGCAAAAGGAGGATAGCATATTTCAAAAAAATACAATTTTCTGTTTTTATTTGCTATTCGTTTCTTTACGCTTTTATTGTAAAATTTTATGTTGACAACTTATTTTTATAACAATAAGCTAAAAGATGAAATACCATTTTGAAAGTTCAATATAATATTTTTACAATCTCTGAAAACAGTAAGTTCCCAGGCATATCCATACTATTGATGTCACAAAATCGCAAGTACATAAAATTTAATTAACTATTCTGAGCACTAGTTATGGGTATATCATACCCCACAGAGCTTCAGCGTTTCCTCAGTAGTAAGGGGGTGTCCATAAATTACGTAAGGTTTTTTAGGGTTCCGTAGCTGAATGGCAAAAACGGAAGCCTTATGGATTCGTCATGTCTGTCCGTCCGTATCAAAACCAAAATAATCTTATTCAACATAGACCTTTACAGGCACTTATTGACGTCAAAACAAACAAAATAAAAAGCTTAAAAAAAAAACAAAAACCTTTTGCGTACGTACGAACAAGGAAAAAAAATTGACTCTACACCTGTTCGGAAATTGGGAGAGCCTTCTCGAGAAGAACAGGCAAGAAACTCTTAAGATCTATTTTTTATCTCCTCTTTCAATGTTTTTATTTACGACTTTGAGACTAGTTATCAATATTGCTGAGAGTTATTGAAGTGTAATAACAATTTAACAATAGGTTAGTTAAATCGTGATTACTGATTATTAAAAAAAATCTGGTGGCGCTGTGCCGGGGCCGGGGCACACGGCCGTTGTTTTAATATAACGTGAAACGTCTATGTTAGGGAATCGCTTTTAAAGTAAAAGATTGAAATAAAAACAAGACTGACGGTGTTTTAAGTATTTTAATAAAAAACTCAATGTCACAACAGCGAGCTGACTATATAAGTGAAATATTCACCACCACATTTTTGTTTCTAAGACTAATAGTTTTTTAATTATTAAGGTACTATGATATAGACCTTTTCGTTACGGTCCACTTTTTAAACCTGGTGCCCGTATATGTTGGCGCGATTTTAAAGACATTTCACGTCAAAAAATATCTACTCTAATTCAGTCCATGAGAGACTATTGGAACCAAAATGTGTTTTAGAAATATAGCACCGTTATAAATATAGAAACCCAGGCTGTAGAAGAAGGTGTAGCCAATTTTTTGTATAATTCTTTCCTCACGCAGTGATATCTCAATAATTAAATGTAATGTTCATTTATCGTCGTAATCATAACTGCTGTGATGATAACCTTTGACTCGACCACGATAAAGTTCATTGACTATTGTGCAAGTTAGTTTTACAAGTAAGCCCGTAAATTCTGGGTAATTTTTTTTGTCGCGGTGGTGGCAAACAAACTTACGGTCCGCTTGACGGTAAGCGGTACGGTACGGTACGGTTACAGTACGGTACGCTACAAAAATCACGGAATATCACAAGGGGGAGGGGTGTAGTAAAATATCACGTGTATATATTTTTTCGTCAAATGCGCCCCCAAATATAAATATTTTTTCGTCAAACACCACCTTCTGGGGAGGAGAGCCCCACATAATTCTGCGCTTTTCCCGGGGTGTAGCGTATGCAATTCAATGCATTTTCCTCAGCAATAACAAAAAAGGGGGTGTTAAAAATGCTTAGAAATAGATCGTTTACGGGAATGGGATACCCAAAATGGGAATTAACAGGGCTATGCCACCGAAGTAGATGTAGTGACAATGATAGAGAAAGGGATGCTTAGATGGTTCGGCCATGTTGAAAGAATGAATGAAGGAAGATTAACGAAAGAGATACACAAGGTAAGAATGATAGGACGAATCGGTGCAGGTCGACCTAGGCGAACATATCTCGATCAAATCGAAGATGTCCTAAAGAAAGGCCGGGTGAAGAGTACTCGCAACCGACGAGCATGTATGAGAAGTGTGCCAGGATCGTAGCAAGTGGAGAGAGGTGGTCTCTGCCTACCCCATTGGGAACAAGGCGTGACATATATGTATGTATGTAAAAGTGGAGGAAGCAAGAGAAGTGTGCCAGGATCGTAGCAAGTGGAGAGAGGTGGTCTCTGCCTACCCCATTGGGAACAAGGCGTGACATATATGTATGTATGTAAAAGTGGAGGAAGCAAGAGAAGTGTGCCAGGATCGTAGCAAGTGAGAGAGGTGGTCTCTGCCTACCCCATTGGGAACAAGGCATGACATATATGTATGTATGTATGTAAAAGTGGAGAAAGCAAGAGAAGTGTACCAGGATCGTAGCAAGTGGAGAGAGGTGGTCTCTGCCTACCCCATTGGGAACAAGGCGTGACATATATGTATGTATGTAAAGTGGAGGAAGCAAGAGAAGTGTGCCAGGATCGTAGCAAGTGGAGAGAGGTGGTCTCTGCCTACCCCATTGGGAACAAGGCGTAACATATATGTATGTATGCCACCGAAGCACATAATCAAACTCATAGGCCCAATTGACTGGGACTGATAAGGAGGGAAGCATCAAAGGTCTCTTCCTGGTGCCATCTTAACCCATAAGGTAAGAGATAGAATAAGATAGAGCCATAAAATTGTAGCCCTTGTAATATCATAAACGCGAAAGTTTGTATGTATGGATGTTTGTTACACTTTCACGTAAAATCTACTGAATGGATTTTAATGAAACTTTACAATAACATAGCTTGTACATAAGAATAACACATAAGCTACAATTTATAAATATACTAGCGACCCGCCCCGGCTTCGCACGGGTGCAGTGAAAAAATGGTTATGGTGGGTTATCCCTAAGAGATAGACATATACCATCGCGGACTTTTTTGTGGATTTTTGTAAGTTGTACAATACTGTAGTACATTATTTTGGTCTATCTCGTAGGGTTCAGCCAGCGTTTGCAATATAAGCGCAAAAAACGTGCTTATTTACGACATCACATTAGAAACCTTTAAATTTATCAGTGTTTCTCTACTATATTATGCATTTATTATACACACAAACTTCCTTAAGAATCGTTCTATCTATTAAAAAAAACCGCGTCAAAATCCGTTGCGCAGTTTTAAAGATCTAAGCATACATACGGACATACAGCGAAAGCGACTTTACTATATACTATGTATTGATTGATAGTGTGAATTGTCCAAAATATGGCGATAAGCGTCCTGCACAGACGAAGTCGGGGGACCAGCCAGTAATACAATATTTTAATTTTAACTATAGCATCTGTAAACCAGAAATAAGAATTATGTTTATTATGCATTCTGTAGAAAACTATATTAGGATTTTTTTAGTTTCAGTTATTACTAGCGGATCCGACAGACTTCGTCCTGTCAAAAAGATTTGTAAAGTGTCAGTTTTTTGTTCCTACTTATTTTATCGATAATTAAATGTAAGAAAGTGGTTTTGACTTTCACAAGGGCTTGTAACTGCCTAGACTGAATAGATTATTATTATTTATAGCTTAAATGACGCGTCTTTATAAGACACGGTCCTTTATAAGCGTGCGCGGGGATACAGATCCAACGTAGAGGCCGTTTAAGCGAAATTTAATGAAAGTGCGCGTGGAGTGTACCAACTGGGTTCAATCTCTATCAACATCATGAAAAATGCAGCCAAAGACTACACCCAGTTAGATGCACTGAAACTATTGTCATTAGTGGTCAAAAAGTTTGTGACTATTGCATTTCGATTTTGATGGTAATGAGAACCGGGCTATGGAGAGACTCCGGTCACCTGCCTTCTCAAAGTCTCCTAATTGATTTTAAATAAACAGGTGGTGACTCGCCACTCACTAAATGGGCCCCCCAAAAAAGCAGACCAATATTGGTGCCAAGAGAGCAACATTGGTGTGAACGGCTAAGGGTGTAGAGAGGTGTGTCTGCGACAGCGATCGAGACGCCGTCGGCGTTATGACATTATTACACTTCCACCCTTCGAGCATTTGCTCTTGCGACTCCACTCTGCCCGGCTGGTTAAGGCAAGACAGAGGCGGGTGGCATACGCCCCCCACATGAAGCACATCGGTACCCTCGGTGACGCAACTCACCGACAGCTCGCCACAAGCTGTCCTGAGGGAGACTGACTGCACTAATGGGGCATTTATGGCAGTAGAGGGGTATTAAATGCCCCACCAGCGATGGGGTCGTTATTATTTATTATTATTATGGGTGAGACACACTAGCAGCTAAGAAGCTGATGCGTGTGTTTTGAATAGCTTGAAGATGTTCAATTTGTCAAGTCCATTCTTGAAGGAATTCAGTGAGGGTGCCATAACAACATTCTCTGGTAGTCTGTTCCAAGCAGACACAACTCGACTGGGTAGAAAGTTCATTTAGGGTTTTTGTTGGAAGACTGTATCCACAGTTTTAGGGCATGGCCTCGTAGATGTGCGTTTTTATTGCGCAGAAACAGTACTGCACCCCTATTCACAACTGTCGGAAAATACTCGAATCACGGAATCTCTATACCTGTCACTTACTTTTGCCACACATTAAAGCGAGACGGGACGTTACTTTCCGAATAGAATCCGCGGCCCGACAGTTGTTAGTAGGCATACTGGTAGGCTAGTCACGTCACAGTACTCTCTCAATATTTTGTAGGTCTCAATGGGACTACCCCTCTGTCTACGTTCTTCTATGGTGGAAAGATATTAGATTTTGAATTTTGAGTTATAGTGACATAACTACAATAGTTAGACATACGGCCTCGCGAAGTTTTTTGTAGACATTGATATATTCTATAATATTGTCGAACATTTTTTCGTCCTATCATCAATACTCTTCGCAGCGTATGCGATGAAAGACATTTTATGGCTAACTTTTTTACACCTTCGGTTGCTATTAATAAGAATTTCTAAAGATTTCTATAGTAATCTAGTACTAAATATAACCTATGTTACTCAGTGATAATGATAATGTAGCTTTCTAATGAAAAAATAATTATTAAGATCGGTCCAGTACTTTTTGAGTTTATTCGTTACATACAAACATACAAATCTTTCCTCTTTATATAATATTAGTGTAGATACATCGGAATTACACACGATAATATTAGCTACTCAAAATACTAATCCTGCGCAGACGAAGTCGCGGGCACTAGCTAGTAGATTCAACTATTGAAAGAGATTTGCGAACAGTATCTGTCAGCAGCGACTGATCAAGAGTTCTCACCGCCCTAGGCTAATTGTAAGAACGCGCCCCCGCCAGGTGTGTTACGGTCGGCCTAAAAAGAACCGATTCGAGTCAAGTCAGGCCCCCCGATCCTCGCGCCCTAGGCTGCAGCCTAATTAGCCTAAGGGTTAATCAGGCACTGTCAGTATGGTCTTCATCTCTCCTGGATTACCACATCTCTTGGTTTCTGTTGCAGAGCTGCACCCAGCCTCGGGAGGGAGTGCTCAATATCCACATAGTGCCTCACACCCACGACGACGTGGGCTGGCTGAAAACTGTCGACCAGTACTACTATGGGAGTAAGTCAAATTATCACCATTAAAACCACAAAACGCCGCCACTGACATATTTCTATTTCCTGTTATTTTCAAACATTTTATATGGACTCGCCGCACACGGTTGGCCCCGGTGGCGGCCATATGCTACAAATCGCCGCAGCTCGCTTCTTGTGGCCCGCACCGGTCACTAAACGCCCACACAAAAAGCCGCCACACGCCACTGGCGCGATTCCACGCCCCTGTCTCCCTTCCTTTATTTATTTATTATTTATTAACACTTCATGTACAATGTGTACAAAGACGGACTTAATGCCTGTAGCATTTTCCAACAAAATCAAAAATCAAAATCAAGATCAAAATAATCTTTATTCAACATAGACCTTTCATAGTTTCAACATAGACAAAAGCTTAAAATAAAACAAAAAAACCGTACGTACGAATAAGGAAAAAAAATTGACTCGACACCTGTTCGGAAATTGGGAGAGCCTTCTCGAGAAGAACAGGCAAGAAACTCTGAAGGTCTATTTTTTATCTCCTCTTTTCAATGTTAATAATTATAATAATATAATATAAAAATACAATATAGTAATAAGATACAAACATACCTAATACGATTACAGTCGTATTTATGTTTACATACACATTTTTTTTTTTTTTTTTTTTTTTTTTTTTTTTCCCCTGAGGAAAATGCATTAAATTGCATACCCCGGCTGTGGCGAGCCGGGTTATGTGGGGCTCTCCTCCCCAGAAGGGGGAGGCCTACCCACTAAAAACTCAGGGATGGCCTTCCTCAGGCATGTAGGGAGCCCCGGGAACACAAAGGCCACTTCCAGGAACCCCCAGCCTCCGCTCCCCTTTCTAGAGGGGAGCCCTCCTCGGGGAAGCTACCACCTCCCCCGGTCCCTCCACCGACGACGCCCCCCGGCCACGGAAGGGGCGTGGTCCATCCCGGGTCGCCGTAGCGGTCGCGACTTCCTCGCGCCCGCCGGCGACCCGCGGCGGCGCCGCAGCTGTGCTACCGAGCCCGGCGCCGCCTCCTTCGAGCGGGATCGGCCATCTCCCGACCCCGCTCGGCGGCCTCCTTCTGGAGCATCACTGCTTCACAGAAGGAGGCCACAGCCCTCCAACCTCCCTCGTCCGCCAGCATTGCCGCAATCAATGCCGGCGGAGACAGATCTCGCCCGATCTCTGCGACTAAGACTCGGCACTCGGAGGCCCATGCGGGGCACTCCGCCAGCGTGTGCTGGGCGAGTCGAGGTCGGATGCGCAGTGGTGGCAATGTATCAATCCCTCCCGTCATATTCGACACAGATACTCACCGAAGCAGCCGTGCCCGGTGAGTATCTGAGTCAATCGGTAGGTGACCTCCTCCTTCCCGTTGAGCCAAGCTTCGAGGTGCGGGAGTACGGCACCGACGGCCCGCTGGCGCGCGCAGATCCGTAATTCGAGCTGCGCACGCCAGGCCGCCACAATCCGTCGGTGCCACTCCCGCTTAGGCACTTCGTGCGCGGGTTCCAGGGCGCTCCCCCCATCGCCCCCCGGCCGACACGCCGCGACGCATACGTCGCCGCGTACATGTCGGCCAGGATGTCGAATGGGGGGGAGCGTCCCAGAACTGTCGCCGCCTCGTACGAGATTGTACGGTAGCCTCGTACGATCCGTATGGCCATTATCCGCTGCAGGCTCCGTAGCAGAGCTCTGCAGCGGGGGGACCTCGCGCAGTCTTGCGACCACACGGGAGCCCCATACATGGCCACGGATCGCACGACGCCCTGTACAGGCGGCGGACTCCATCCCTCGGTCCCCCGAGATTGGGCAGCAGGCGATGCAATGCGCCCGCCACCCTTTTGGCTCGGGGGACCAACCGCACGAAATGCTCCTCGAAGCTCCAGCGGCGGTCCAGGGTGAGGCCCAGGTACTTTATGTACGGCCCCACCGGGACCACCGCGTCACCCACCCGGATCCGGCAACTGGGTGGTTCCCGGCGCCTCGGAAGGCCGTGGAACCATAGCGCCTCGGTTTTGTGAGGCGCTATTTGTAAACCCAGCTGGCGGATCGCCCGCACGACACATGCCACCCCAAGCTCGGCAAGCCTGAGCACCGCCCGAAGTCGGCCCCAGTCGTCACGACGAGAGTGTCGTCAGCGTAGCAGACGACACTCACGCCGCGAGGAAGGCTGGTGCGAAGGACCGCGTCGTATGCGAGGTTCCATAGCAGGGGTCCCAACACCGACCCCTGCGGAACGCCGCATTCGACCCTCCTCGACGTTTCCATCCCGTCCCGTCCCATCACGCCGATCGTCCTGTCGCGCAGATAGTCCCCGACCACGGCCCGCAGGTAGGGAGGCAGCTCGTGGTATACGAGCGCCTCCCTAATGGCCCGCCAGGGGAGGGTACCGAAGGCGTTGACGATGTCTAACGACACCGCCAATGCCACCCCCCCCGATCGGACTGCGGACTCCGACAGGGAACGAACACGCTGGACAGCGTCCAGCGTTGATCGTCCCCGCCGGAATCCAAATTGGCAGTCCGATAGGTCAGGACCCGCGCGCGACAGGTGCTCGCTGATACGAGCGGAGATAACCCTCTCGAAGAGTTTCCCCGCCTCGTTCAGCAAGCAGATCGGACGAAACGAAGATGGAACGTCGCCGGTCCTTCCCTCCTTCCTGAGGAGCACCAACCTGGCCGACTTCCAGTCGACGGGAAACACGCCCTCGCGGAGACAGCTCGTGAAGAGCTGCCTCACCGTGCTCCCGAACGCCCTGAGCGCCAGCGCTAGCACCTTTCCCGGGACCCCGTCCGGTCCCGGGGCAGTGTTGCGCGCAGAGAGCCGCGAAACGGCCCCAGCGAGCTCGCTCTCCGTCACCCGGAGGTCGTCCGACCAAGGGCCGGGCGACGGGGCGGCGGGAGGACTGTCCTGAACCCTCGGGAAGAGTGTATCCACCGCTCTTCCCACGACGAGAGGGTCCAGGGTCTCCGTCAGCGGAGGGACCCACGGTCGGAGCTTGCCCAGTACCATCCGGTACGGGCGCCCCCATGGGTCCCTCTCCAGTCCCCCCAGCAGCTCGCGCCAGGACCGCGCCTTGGCGTCGGCGATGGCGACGCCGAGCGCCTTGACCGCGGCTCCGTACGCGCTTCTGGCGCTCAGGACTCCGTCGACTGAGGCTTGCCGTCTTCGACGGGCTCTGAGGTACTGGCGGCGCGCGGCTACTACAACAACCCGTAGCCGCGCGATCTCCTCGTTCCACCAGTACGCAGAGCGCCGCCGGGGCGGCCTGACTCGGGGCATGGAGACGTCGCAGATCGACGTCATCGAGGTCGGGCGAAATCCGTGCCTCCTCCGCCCAGTCCGCGACGTGGGCAGCAGCTAGGGCCGCATCCCGGTCCAGCCGCTTGATGGACCAACGTCGCGGACGGCTGTCCTCCTGGAGTGTGCGGGAAGGGCGGCGGTGGGCCACCGACACGTCGAACACGATGTGCCGGTGGTCGGAGAGTGTAACCACCTCCGCCGCCACCCTCCAACCTGCCACCATGCGGTGCGCAGAGGGAGTCGCCCATGACAGGTCGACGATCGACTCCCCCTGCCACCGCACGCAGGTGCTGACCGCCCCCCGGTTTAAAAGCCGGAGGTCCAGTCCGGCCGCCCACTCCAGGAGTGTCTCCCCTCTTACGTCGTCCCGGGTGTCGCCCCACTCTCGCGAGTGGGCGTTGAAATCACCCAGGACGAAGACTGGACGGGGAGCGCAACAGCGAACGCAGTTCGCTACCCCGTCCAGAAATGCCTCGAATGCGGCGAGGCCGCAGTTCGGGGAGATGTAACAGCCTATCGTGGCCGTGGACCCCCATTCCACGGCCACGTAACCTGGCCCCGTAGCGAGCAGGGTGCAGTGCGGTCGGTCGGTCGCCCAATAAATGGCGACCAAGCCCTGGTCGTCCCCAAACCACCTTGGGTGGTTCGGGACAGAGTAGGGCTCTGCGACGACCGCCAGGGCAACCTCACCCTCCGCGAGCGTTTGGATCATAAGATCCTGCGCCGCGCGGCAGTGATTGAGGTTACCCTGGAGCACCCTGCACCCTGTGCTTTGGACGTCCATGTTAAGATTGGACGTCCATCGCTACGCTCGCCCCCGGGGCCGGGGCGGGAGGTTGGGCGACCCCCCCCTTTCTTTTGGGTGGGCAGCATCTCCTGCTGCCCACCCGGTGGCCTGCCGGTATGTTTACATACACATATAAAAATAATACAATATTATAAATAATGTTGTTACCAAACATGGCTCTATGAATAGTGTCCCTATTCCCAAATACTGTGATCATTTAGATAGTCCTTTACTCATGAGTGTCTTTTTGATATGGTTTTTAAATTTATATAAAGGCAAATCAATGACACTTTGCGGAAGTTTGTTAAACATAGAAAACAATCCAATTTAAACAGTCAACCTTTAGGTGGTGCAGAAAGCAAAATGGTGGATGTACCCATGACACAAATTTTAAAAAAATAATAATAATGAAAGTATATATTTTAAATCCTAATACATAGTTATAATTAATAATAATATACTAATACATATGACGTTATCATAAATAGATAAAATTTAATGATAATAAACTAAGAAATATGCCACGTCATAATAAACTCTTCTGATATATGTTGTGGCAAATGCGCAGTCAATGCGACGACCACGTTGACGATTCGGCCGCCATCTTAGCCTCCCCTCATTAGCTATGTAGATGTTGTCCGGTCGTCGGTGCCAGCCTTGTGGGAGGTGATTCGGTGACTGGCGCTTCGCTACTGCTGATCCCTCACGTCCTCTGGCCGTCCCACGTATCGACGGTAGATTGCGGGTTCGTTTGGTTAAGAGGGATGAAGCCACAATAAAAGTACTTTTCACATATAACTGGCCTGCGCTTATTCGCGCGTTTTATTTACACATTACAATTATTATTAGTTCGATTAATAACGCGCAACGCGATGTACCTCTACACGGTCAACTTCCGTGCGCTTCCCGAGGCGGTCCCTTTGCAACAGGCGGGTCGACCGATGGCCGCGCGCCTCGCAACTCGGTCCACGGGCGGAAATGGGTGGGGCAGCGTCGCCCGCGCTTCCTAATTCCGAATTGTTCAGATAATATAACAATATGACTTACAGATTAATAAACAATTACACAAATATAAATATTGCATGAACATTCCCAGGGGCGCCAGCAACGAGGTTGGAAAACCTAGTCCTCAGTTATAGGTAACTTAACTAACTTAACTACTGGCCTGACAAGCTCGCCAGATTGGGTTCTTAACCTTACAGATCTAACAACATTATCTTTTCCTTTATGTAACTCTAACACCCTACCTAGCTTCCAGTGTAACGGTGGAGTATTTTCATCCTTGATAAAAACTAAATCATTTACCTTTAAATTATCAACATCATGATACCATTTGTTACGCGATTGTAAGGTGCTCAAGTACTCGAGGTGCCAGCGTGACCACACGTGCTGGTGATACTTTTGCAGCATCTGAAATCGAGACAAACGTGACACATTAGTTTCCAACCAATTGCCTTCAGGCACGGCTACTAATGGCTGGCCGATGAGGAAATGACCTGGCGTCAAGACTTCCAGATCCCCAGGATCTTCAGACATCTCTACGAGCAGTCTGGAGTTCAAGATAGCTTCTATCTTGGACAAGACGGTTGATAGCTCCTCAAATGTCAAAATAGAATCGCCTACTTCCCTTTTTAAAAGATTCTTAATACTTTTGACTGCAGCCTCAAATAATCCACCCATGTGTGGTGAGGCAGGTGGGTTAAACTCCCAATGTATATGCTGTCGTCTAAATTGCTCTTTCAGAATATGTTCTTTGTCCAGAAGAAACTGATTAAACTTCCTTGAGGTAGTTGTTAGCCCCAACAAAATTTGTACCTCTGTCTGATCGTATCAGACTGGGGAGTCCTCGTCGACTCACAAATCTAGTAAATGCAGCTATAAATGCCTCAACTGACAGACTAGAAACCAGTTCCACATGTACTGCCTTTGTAGCTACACAAACAAAAACACAAAAATAGGCCTTCGTTGACCTTGCATTTCGTAATAAACTTGATTTTACAAGATATGGTCCAGCGAAGTCTGTGGCGACTCCATCGAACGGTCGTGCGCGTCGCACTCGATCTGCGGGGAGATCTGCCATACGTGGCGGTTGCTCTGCCGCAGAAAACCGGAAACATCTGGTGCATCGTCGCACAGTCCGCGTAGCCTGCTTTCGGACTGACGTTATCCAGTATTCCCTGCGAAGAATAGCAATTAAACCATTAGCCCCAATGTGACAATAAATTTTATGATAATGATCCATCAATAGTTGGACAAATCTGGTGTCCTTAGGCAACAAAACTGGATGCCTTGCCCAGAGTCGACTGGGCCGGAAGAGCCCGGCTGGCTGATCGCAATCCGAGGCCCGGGACACCTATTTTGTACGACGCATAGTTTCCGAGACATGCACGCGGGCAACTGTAGCACAGGGGCGCGCAGCATTGCCCTTGAGTTACGTGCCCTGCCGCATGCCCGCAACCCAGGCCGTGGGGGCCCGCGCAGGCTGGGCCCGGCTGGCAAACGCCACCTCGACTGTATGGCCAGTCCGACGCTGGCCTTGCCCCATACGTGAGTTCAGAATGTTTGAGTCGCCCTCCGACTCTAATGACTCCTTCAGAATCTATAAACACACTCAGCTTCTGAAGAGATGTTATAACTCGTTTATGTTGTTTCAACAATTCTATCTCCTTATTATATTCTAATTGTTGAATTCTCTTGATCCAATATTTCACTGCATCGCGTGCATCAGTGACTGACAGTATATGACTCCCCGGTCGTCTTGCCCTATCTGCCTTCAGATTTCGTACAAATCGTAATATATACGCTGTAGTATTTATTAATTTGGTAAAACTACTTACTCGTTCTAACAGTCGTATGTCCCATGGTTCTTCCTGAACAATATTAGTAGAAATTACCCTTTTATAGCCTGGTAATTGTGCAGGTCTCTCATATTTGCTAGGCCACCTACTTTCGTTGGTTCTCAACCATGGTACCGTCCACCATAAGTCATGGTGGATCAATTCTTCTGCTGTCACGCCACGTGATGCGCAGTCTGCTGGATTCCAATCCGAAGGTACATGTCTCCAATTCAATTTTCTGGGTGAATTCTGTATATACTGTACACGGTTACACTCGAATGTCTGCAAGCAGTGTGGCTGCGTCTCCACCCATGCCAGGACAATAGAGCTGTCCGACCAAGCATTAACACTATCGATATGTATTGAATTTTCGTAACTCTCAGCTACGTGATTAAGTAATTGACAAACCAAATGCGCTGCGCTGAGTTCCAGCTTCGGGATCGTTTGTCGCGTCTTCATAGGTGCCACCTTGGACTTAGCCATAACTAGGCTTACCTGTACATGACCTCGTGCGTCCTCGCTACGTAGGTAAATACATGCTGCGTATCCTGTCTCTGCAGCATCCCCAAAGCCGTGTAGTGTATAAGATACTGCGTTTGGTAGTGTGATACACCTTGGTATCTTCAAGCGTTCCATGTTGTACAGATCCTCAATCATGTACATCCATTTTTCGATTATCACCTCTGGTACTGCCTCGTCCCAATGTAGGCCGTTTATGAATAATTCCTGTAACAAATTTTTAAATCTTATTATAACTGGTGTACAGTAGCCACACGGATCATATAGCCTCGCTATAGTACTTAAAATGGATCGCTTCGTCACTATCTTCTCAGAAGGTATATTTAAACGATATGAGATTGTATCTGATATCGGTTCCCATTGTATTCCCAGTACCTTAATGAAACCTTTGGGATCATTAGTGTTAAATTCTTTAGGTTGCTCACAGTGCTCCTCTGGTAGATCTTCCAATAACTGTGGTCTGTTTGTAGACCATTTTCTAAGTTCGTAACCTGCGCTACGCATAAGCTCGATAAGTTCTGCCATCAAAACCTTTGCTTGTTCTATGGAGTCTGCTCCTGTCAGGACGTCATCGACGAACACTGAGTCCTTGACTACCTGGGCTGCCTTGGAGTTGGAGTGTATCTCGCTCCATTGCGCAGCCAGCTCTCGCAGTGTTCGTATTGCTACATACGGGCTGGACCTTAGTCCATACGTATTAGTATTTAATTCCTATACCTTGAGCTCCTGCGACGGGTCATTTCTCCAAAGTATTAATTGATACCGCCTGTCGTCAGGGTGTATCCAGGTCATCCGGAACATCTGCTTCACGTCTGTAGTAAATACCACTTGGTGTCGCCTAAAATTGATCAAGATTCTAGTTATGTCATTTTGTAGCGCTTCGCCAGAATGTAGGCATTGATTTAACGAGACACCTGTACTCGTTTTGCAGCTTCCATCAAATACAACACGGATCTTATCAGAGTCCTTCTTAAAAATGCCATGATGTGGTATTATGTAATGTTCAGCGTCGAACTGAAAATTTGATACTGACATGTGACCGAGTTTTTCATAGTCATCCATAAATTCCCTATATTTTTGCGCGAATAATGGATGTCGTGCCATCTTGGTTTCAAGTGCATAGAAACGTTTAGTTGCCGTTTCTAGAGAATGACCAAGCTCCGGTCGACTAGATAGTAAAGGTAAACGTACCATGAACTTTCCATCAGCTAGCCTCACTGTGGTGTTTGTGTACAGTCGCTCACATTCTTCGTGGCGAGGATCCATTGTTGGTACTGCCGGTGGCTCCTCCGACGTCCAGAATCGATTGACGGCTTCCGTCAGCGTTGTGGTGAAGATTGACTGTGGCTCCTCAGTCTCGTACTCGTTCACCGGCCCCATGATAGCATGCCCAAAGCACGTTCCGTAGGCTGCGGCGCCACCTGTACCAATATCTATTTTAGAACCATCTAAGATATAATTTAAAACATCAACTCCAAGTATTAAATCCACCCCCCGTGGGAGTGTAAAATAATTGTCGGCAAGCTTTAATGTAGGCGGGGTCTGCTTTAATATTCCTTTCGGTGAAATTTTGTTTACTGGTAAATCTGTGGTCAACTCTGACATTATAACTGCGACAGTACTAATAACAGGAACCTGGTTATCTAATGGTTTTATCACTATCTTGACCTTAGCAGCAGGTGTCCTGACCGTGCTATTCCCTATTCCAATTATTTCTATAGAGCTCTTCTGTCGGTGTAGTTGAAGTCGGTCCACCAAAGCCTCTTTGATGGCAGTGACACTGGCCCCAGTATCGATTAAGGCACGAGCCTGTACATACTTGCCCTTATGATTCCTTATTCTTAATAATACCGTAGGATTTAGGCAGTTTCTAAAACCGCTACCTATGGTGTGAGTCACACCGACAGGAGCACCTCCTCAGAAATCACCTTGATTCTCCCGCTTCGGAATAACAGAGGGTAAACCATACCTCAGATGTTTAAACTGGGCTTGAGCTTGGTGGTATCTCGCACCAACTGGCCGTCTCCCATACTCCAGTGTGTATGGCTGGTGTTGCTCCCGCGCCGGAGACTGCGACTGCAGACGCTGGTCAACTGGACTGACCAGACGCGGAGGCGTCCTCACGCGTGGCGGCGGTGGCGGGCTCGCCTGTGCCTGCTGCGGCGATCGAGCTGGTGATGCTGGTCGGCGCACCCGTTGCGGCGCGCGTTGTGGAGCTACTGTATCGGCAGAGCACAACAAAGTATGGTGGTAATTAGAACCACATGATTGGCACCCCTGGCCTAATGCACACTCTCGTGCATAATGCTGCCCCAGACACACGAAGCATGCCCCATGACTACGTGCCCATGACTTTCGGGCAGTGCGGACTAATGCCCTGAATTCATAACATCCAGTGATGTTATGTCCTAGACGGGTACAATATATGCACCTTATCTCCACTGCCGCAGTGGTTACCTGGCCGCGACCCTTGGCCACGGGTGGCGAGTAGCGACCACCCTGTGGTCTCGTTCCCCTTGGCGATATCATCGTCTTTCGTTGTCGCGACGACACGGGCATGTTCTGCTCCGAACCCGATGGTACGACGAGCTGTCTTCGGCAAACTTCGTCGAGGAAGACCATCAGTGCCGTGAAGGACGGCAGTTCCCCTGGAGCTGCTCCATTTCGCTCCTCAAACTGGTTCCTCAGTCGAGGAGGTAGCCTCTGTAATAAAATATAAACTAAAAAGTAGGACCACTCATCCACGGGTAGTCCTAGTTTCTTGAGAGCCTGCGTCGACTCTAACAGCGGGTTGTAAAATAATTGCCTCAATCCCTCCAGCGTGGGAGGTACGTTAGGAAGACACATAATTATCCCCAAATATGTGTCTGCCAGCAGGCGTTTATTTTGGTACCTGTCTCGCAACAGGTCAAGAGCCACCTTATAATTACTGGCGTCTACAGGCAAGTGCTTCACCAACTGTAGTGCCTCCCCTACTAAGCAGCTACGCAGGTAATAATGTTTCTCCGCTTCGGGAAGATTAGGTCGTTCATGGACCAGCGACAGAAAAAGATCATAAAAACTTACCCAATCCATAGGGTTACCATCGAACTGCCCCAGTTGGATGTGTGGGAGTTTGACCGCCACGTCAAATCCTCCCTGTGAGCCACTCGCAGGATCCCGTTTGACAGGAGGGGACGGCAGTGCCTCAAGTTCCTCTGCCTTAGCCTCCACCTGAACTAAGAGTATATTTATTCCGGAGAATTCCTGGTCCAGGTCCTCCAGGTCATCATATTCACCGGCTACCAGGTCCTCATAGGCCTTTAGAAATTCTTGATAATATTTGTCAAACTGTCGTTTGACAACCCTAACAGCTATAGTCGATGTAGTCGCCTCGATCGACTTATAGAAGTCCCTGAGCATCTTAGCTCTAGACTTAAACAAACGTTGTGCTGATTTGGTATCCATTATAAATATTCAAATTTAATAAATGAATATACTCCACTAATGTAGGCTAGTAACTACACTGATACTCTAATCACTAGCTAGTGAATTTTTACATTAGCTTCAATGTAAACTAGGATTAAGTACCTAATACAATAATAATAATAAAACTCTTCAAAACCTAATTAATTTTCCAAAAATACCAACAGTAAATAAGGCCTAACTTTAATACACGATCTATAATAATAATACCTAGGAGTATTATGTCTGTTATACTCTAATAATAACTAAAACTGGAGTCGCGACGACTCAACTTACAATTATAAACAATCTATGTTAGTACATAGACGTATTAATTTAATTTAATATCTACGATAGCCAAAGGCATAAACAAAACACAATAACAACTAGTTTAGTCGCGTCGACTGTTAAGATTAATTTAAAATAAAAACATAAAAAACAAAGACAATAGTCGCCTCGACTTTGGAGAACGTAAATAAAATTAGTACTTACAGTCTTAGGTATCCTAGATACACGCACTTATTTTCACTAAAGTCACTTAATTACATATACGGTCTCTAAATGTTTTAAACTTCAATGTACGCTACGCACAAAGAACTTTGCACTGTCACTCTTACTCAGTGTACATTGTAGGTATGTATCACATTCACCGAACGTTGCCGCGTCGTGTTCGCCGGTTATGTCACGTTATTGTTCTTCTTTCGACCCCGAAACAAATGGAGTTAGATGAACCTTTTTAAACGAACGCGCCCCGCGTAGGTATCTTGACGCCGCGTCCCGTAGTACCTTCGCTGATCGCAGCTTCGCGATGATGACGACGAAGTGTTCTTCACTCGCTGTCAGTGGCTTCTTCCCCTCATGGGCCACCAGAAAATGTGGCAAATGCGCAGTCAATGCGACGACCACGTTGACGATTCGGCCGCCATCTTAGCCTCCCCTCATTAGCTATGTAGATGTTGTCCGGTCGTCGGTGCCAGCCTTGTGGGAGGTGATTCGGTGACTGGCGCTTCGCTACTGCTGATCCCTCACGTCCTCTGGCCGTCCCACGTATCGACGGTAGATTGCGGGTTCGTTTGGTTAAGAGGGATGAAGCCACAATAAAAGTACTTTTCACATATAACTGGCCTGCGCTTATTCGCGCGTTTTATTTACACATTACAATTATTATTAGTTCGATTAATAACGCGCAACGCGATGTACCTCTACACGGTCAACTTCCGTGCGCTTCCCGAGGCGGTCCCTTTGCAACAGGCGGGTCGACCGATGGCCGCGCGCCTCGCAACTCGGTCCACGGGCGGAAATGGGTGGGGCAGCGTCGCCCGCGCTTCCTAATTCCGAATTGTTCAGATAATATAACAATATGACTTACAGATTAATAAACAATTACACAAATATAAATATTGCATGAACATATATATTTCCGCAATTTATTTTTGAAACTCAATTTGCTGGTAGACTTTTTAATTTCAAGAGGCAAAGCATTCCATAGTAGAATGGATTGAACCACAAAGGAAGCGTGAATTGTTTCGAAATGGTCTTCTCCCTTGTTAGAGTCGACGGTAACGCACACACGTAGTCTGTGGTTCATATAGCTAGATAAATATGGTAATAGAATTATTTATATCAGAGTACACTCAGAGTTCATTATGATACTGCATGCTTGGGTAAGAAAAAGTAAAACCAGGTCGGGAGTAAGGGGGGGCTACTTGGTGACCCCCAATAGTAATAAAAAATATCCAATACTCAAACAACGCCATTAGCATATTAAGCAAAACCAGGGCCGGATTTAGGGGGGGCTACTTGGGGACCCCCAGTAGTAACAAAAAAGTCGGTTTTACGGGCGAAGATTTTACGTGACAACGTCTTTTTCTCGGTAGAATATTTATTGATATGAATATAATTAAATTGCACAATAGGAACAAGGAATTGAATGAAAATAAGAATTGCACAAATTTTAACTATAGAAATATATTTTGTTTACTAAAACATTGTACATGTAAACTTAAACTTAACTAATTCGGCAAGGCATTCGGCGGGCCTCTCTCTCGTTCGGTGACTCATCGTAACGTTACCGAGCGTTACACTTTTTCATAAGTGACTCCCAGCCGCAACCTAATTTAAGACGTTGTCACGTCAAAAATATCTGATACTCAAACAAGGCCATAAGCATATTAAGCAAAACCAGGTCGGGAGTAAGGGGGGGCTACTTGGGGACACACAATAGTAATAAAAAATATCCTATACTCAAACAACGCCACTAGCATATTAAGCAAAACCAGGGCCGGATTTAGGGGGGGGGGGGCTACTTGGTGACCCCCAATAGAAATAAAAAATATCCAATAATTAAACAACGCCATTAGCATATTAAGCAAAACCAGGGCCGGATTTAGGGGGGGCTACTTGGGGACCCCCAGTAGTAATAAAAAATATCCTATACTTAAACAACGCCACTAGCATATTAAGCAAAACCAGGGCAGGATTTAGGGGGGGCTACTTGGGGACACACAATAGTAATAAAAAATATTCAATACTCAAACAACGCCATTAGCATATTAAGCAAAACCAGGTCGGGAGTAAGGGGGGGCTACTTGAAGACACACAATAGTAATAAAAAATAGCCAATACCCAAAGAACGCCATTAGTATATTAAACAAATCCAGGATCGGATTTAGGGGAGGCTACTTGGGGACCCTCAGTAGTAACAAAAAATATCTAATACTCAAATAACGCCATTAGCATATTAAGCAAAACCAGGTCGGAAGTAAGGGGGGGCTACTTGGGGACACACAATAGTAATAAAAAATATCCTATACTCAAACAACGCCACTAGCATTTTAAGCAAAACCAGGGCCGGAGTGAGGGGGCTACTTGAAGACACACAATAGTAATAAAAAATAGCCAATACCCAAAGAACGCTATTAGTATATTAAACAAAACCAGGATCGGATTTAGGGGAGGCTACTTGGAGACCCCCAGTAGTAATAAAAAATATCCTATACTCAAACAACGCCACTAGCATATTAAGCAAAACCAGGGCCGGATTTAGGGGGGCTACTTGAGGATACACAGTAATAAAAAATATCTAATACTCGCACAACGCCATTAGCATATTAAGCAAAACTAGGGCCGGATTTAGGGGGGCTACTTTGGTAGGCGAAGGCGGGCACACGGAAGCGCGGTGTTGCCTGTCTAGTAACCCTACCGTGAGGCTGCGTGCGCGTCCGGCTAAGCGCGCACGCCGTGCTGAAGTCTCTCTGTCTGGGGGACTGTCCAGGGGTTCTCGGACAGTCCCTCCCTTGGCGGTGGCTTGACCAACTCTTGGTCGAGCCGGCCCCGGACACATGGCGGTCGAATCGCGAGAGCGCACCCCGCCATGTGCCCCGTATGGGCCCAGAGAACTCGGAGGGGTTTTAGTGGGTAAGCCGGTCCTCTTGACCGGAGAGCCCCACACACGGCCGCGCCATGCCAGCGAGGTGTCATGGTGCATAAGGTCGCATTTCCCCCCCTCAAAAAAAACGGGGGGGGCTACTTGGAGATCCCCAATAGTAATAAAATTATCCAATGCTCAAACACCGCCATTAGCATAATAAGCAAAACCAGGGCCGGATTTAGGGGGGGACAGACGGAGCCACTTTGTGAATAGTAATATTTAAAAAATTAAAGTCGGTTCCCAAGGAACTATAATTTTGTAATAGATTTTACGATAAATCGTTGTCAATGTCGCTACACATTTCGCTCTAACTTGACTAGACTAAATAAAATTAAAGAAAAAAAAACCTTTTTTTATACAACACAACATTTTCCTCAAGCTATCACAATGTAACACGCTTTTATTTATAAATGGGGACTATGATAAAGAGGGGGACGAGATTGAATAATTATGTATGGTGAAAAGTTTTAGTGTTAATAATTTATTTTTAATTTTTTAGTTCATTTTATAAACAAATAATAAAAGCTTGTTTTTAAAAAGGTTTTTTTTCTTTAATTTTATTTTTAACTTTTTAGTACTTCTACAGGCTGCTGCAACTTGCTGAGAACAAGCCCTTTCATTTGATACCCATATTGTAGGAACGAATAAAAGAAAATTATCCGCCATTTTTGGTGTTCCGCCGTATTGGATTTAGAATGACGTCACATTATTTTTTTCTAGTTATTCTTGGCAAGCCCTTTAATTTGATACCCATATTGTAGGAGTGCATTAAAAATAATTGGTCCGCCATATTGGATACGCCGCCATGTTGCATTTAGAATGACGTCACACAGTTAATCATGCATTGTCATCCGAACTAAACGTGTATACCAAATTTCAGCTCAATCGGAAACCGGGAAGTGGATCAAATTTACATAAGTTGCAAGATTTGATTACAGACAGACAACGGGACAGGTGAAAGTAAATAAAAGCTTGTAATAAGACGCTTTTGTTTCGAGAAGAGTCAAAATTATTGTTTCTTTTTCTTTTTAATTTATTTAACCATTTATTGCATATAAATACTTGGTTACATAATTACAACATCAAAAAAAAAAACCACAGAGGTTTGTACAGAGTTGCATGAGCTTACATATACTTAGAATATAACATAAACATTCCAACAGTACAACGTTCATATAGGCAGTAAATAACCAAAGATAAAGAATCTTATTATATACAATTAACATAATCTTATTATATACAATTAACATAATCTTATTATATACAATTAACATAATCTTATTATATACAATTAACATATATACAATTAACATAACAATAAAAAACAGAATACAATGTAGCTAAAACAATAACTATTTAAATGGGTATCTACATAAAATATTTCAAAGTTTGTTAAGGAAAAATGATTTTAGTCCGGGGGAGGTAGTATAGCCTCCCCCGAGGAGGGCTCCCCTCTAGGCAGGGGAGCGGAGGCTGGGGGTTCCCGGAAGTGGCTTGATGTTCCCGGGGGCTCCCTACATGCCTGAGGAAGGCCATCCCCGAGGTTTTTAGTGGGTAGGTCTCCCCCTTCTGGGGAGGAGAGCCCGACATAACCGCCGGTTCGCCACAGCCGGGGTATGCAATTTATGCATTTTCCTCAGGGGAACAAAAAAAAAAAAGGTAAGCTATTAATAAAGCGAGGAACCAGGTAGCTAGCTGTCCTCCCGCCGTACATGTTGTTAGCGCACGAAGTTACTAACCGGTTTTGAGCTACTGCAATACCTCTGTTGAGACGGTTGAATCGAAAAATAACACAGTCTATTACTTTACTTTTATTTTGTGTTCTTACATTTTATTATAAGCGTTCAACATGAACAATTTGTCAAGAACAAGAAAGAAACGTCATTTTGACAACGACGTGGTTACCACCTAACAAATAAATAGATGGCGCTACTCGTAACTTTCACTTTTATACAGATTAGATTTATAAAGCCCATTCGTAATATCACCTTTACTCGTCCTTGTGCCTTAACCAAACTAATACCAAAAAATAAGTAACAATTTTTAACAAAACTCTGCAATATGCCAAGCCGAAACTTCGCCGGAGATAAAATCCACATAATAATTAGTAATTATTTCACTTCCATTTCATTCGCCGTGTACTTTTATTGATGATATTCTAATTTCATTGATAAATAGTCTCTTCGGTATTGCCATATATTAACGATCGGATCGATTGGTCAAAAATATATTCGATACATTCTACTGTCCTCTCGTGAAAGGGTAAAAGGAATACCAAAACAATTAATTTTCTTTAGTCTTTTTTCTGCTTTCTCTAATATTTTAGTCATTATTCTGCTATTTGTGACGAAGACGAATCCGCCAATTAGATAAATTAATCCAGCCGTTTTTGAATTTATTTTATGTAAAACAAAGATGTTTTTTATGTAACTATATAGAATATGCATTACTATTACAAAACTAAGATTCCAATCTGTGATCTGTCTATACATAAATATACATGGTTTTACATACTCATCAAGCTGAAATATTAGCTTGTATGTACATCATGTTGCATAGAGGTAGCGTGATGAAAAACTGATAATGCGCAATTGTTTAGGAATCACAATAGATAGGTCGAGTGGTATATTGATCAATATCTGCTACTTTAAAATTTATAACCAATTTAATTTAGTAATATTAACATTAAGTTATTTAATCAATTTAAATTAAACGTGCGAAAATTATTATTTTCACCACTGTCTACTATACTAAATACCTAACATTTGTAGATTTCACAAAGCAAAGGATTTAAGCAAAAGCATAACACAATATTCTACTTTAAGAGTTTCTTTATACAGATAACTAATATCAATGTTGCTAAACAATTATTTTTAAATTAAATAATTTTTTATATGAATTATTGGATAGCTGTAATATTTATTGGATAAGATAGACTTACTCATTTTATAGTTTTAATCTTCTACAATTAAATAGGTATTATCAAAAATTATGATACGAGAAATTCGTAATTTGAAAGTCTTTGGTGTTTAATTTCTATTTTACCCATCGAAATAGAGTCAAATAGTTTTAATTATAGAATATACAGGGTTACCTGGTAAGTCGTGCGAACCCCGTTAGGTGGTCGTGGTTCCCACCATTTCTGACAGATTTCCCCTTGGAACCTCGCCACCCAACTTAACACGAAAGATAAAATAAAATACATTTGTTTAACCTAATTTAAATTGTTTTATTTTATTTGTAACATAATTGATAAATTTTACATTAATTTCACTACTCTTTTAGGACTTTTACCAAAGATTATTCCAAGAAATCTAATAGCAGCCTACCTTGTTATACCTTGTGAATAGCTAATGAAACGTAGATATTTTTAAGGTGTCTGCAGCCTACGTGTCATAGATTTTTTTTTTACTATTGCTGGTTGAAGTTGATTTGTACTGATTTTTGTTTGATGCTATAACTATCAATCTTCTATCTACAACCTATTTAGTTGAGGTAACTCTTTATTTTGCATTATGATGAACAAACTAATCTGCTACACAAAAATAGTATAAAACTAAATATTTGAATTATAATAAACAAAAAAAAAATGGGCCAATAGACAAAAATCGGACATTTTTTCAAAAAAGTCTTTAAAGCCTTATAACTTGAAAAGGGTTAAGTTGGGGGGCGGGGTTCCAAGGGGAAATCTGTCAGAAATGGTCCCACCATGACCACGACCCCCTAACGGGGTTCGCACGACTTACCAGGTAACCCTGTATAGTTAAAAATCTACAATATATCATAAAAATTATTATGGTACAAAATCATTTTTGGCGATACTAAAGTCCATACTACAATGGGCATTCTCCGTTACTTAATTTCAACAATTATGTTGATTGATCATGATCACGAACCCAAGGGGGAAGGGGTTTGATAAAAATCACGAAAATAACACAAGGGGGAGAGGGGGTGTAGTAAGATATCACGTGTATTTATATTTTCGTCAATCGCGCGATTTTTAAACAGATGAGCAGCGCGGCGTATAGTGTCATATCTTGACTTGCCACAATGACGGTGACGTTAAAACATATTTTCATTTAAAAAAATATAAACATTGTTGCGGCAATAGGAATCCACGCATAATTTATTCCTACACTTATGTACTATTTATTTGAATAAATATTTATTGATTCGCCATGACGGGACTTTCAGTGTTACCGGCTCCGCCTATTATCATGAGAAAAATGGATTTTGTGCCTAAGACGAAAACGCCTTACACGGTTAAATTGTAATTTCTTTTTGTGAATTTGTTACGCTTACGTTTATTTTCGCGTAGTTAAGCGAAATAGTTGAAATAGTATTGTCATTTCCAATAAACGAAACCGTTGAAATAACACATACCATAAGGCACTTGTAATTAGCCTTTTTCCAGTCAAGAAATTAGTAGCAACTATTAAAAACGCGTCATTCTTACGGTGGTGAGTAACCGGCAGAGCTGGGCATTAACTCGTTGATCCGTTAATCGTTAATTAACGAAGTTAACATTTTGACTAACGGATTAACTTTTAAGTTAACAAATAAAAGCTTAACGGACTCGGTAACTTCCGTTGCTTTTTTATAGGTTCGTTAATCGTTAATCCAGTACGTATAATTTAAAAAGTCGTGGTACGAACCAACACACCGACACCGGCAGACACCGCGGCCGCGCGGCGAGGCGCTAAAAACACGTTTCGACATTTTCATTTGGTCGGTTTACAGTTCCGGGCGGCATCGGCAGGGCGGCACGAGCCATTTCAGCAAGTGAATTGTTTGTAGGTACAGGCGCGTGCGAGAAAGACCGTGATTAATTATGGAATCAGATGTATTAGAGCCCAGTTCAATTATAGCGGGAAATCCGTGGCCGCACTTAAGTGACTATGTAAATTTTGTATCCAAGTCAGGAGAACAAATACTATTTGACTGTAAACTTTGTTTACCCAAAGAAACACAGATAAAAGTTCATAAATCAAGTCTTAACAATTTAAAACAACACATGAAGAGAGTGCATGAGCCCCAATACCTGCAATTTGCAGAGACGGTTAAGGCTGGGTCTAACCGAGGTAAGCCAAAGAGGAGACTCATTCCGTGTTATTCCATGACCTGGTTTAGGCCTGGTCTAAACGAAAACTCGGGTTTAACTCAGATTTTAATGAAATTGATATTACAAGACACGGTTTACCCAAAGAACCGGGCTTATCTCTGGTTTAAGGATAAACTAGGCTACCCCTTAGTTTAAGTCTGGTTTCAAAACGAAATTATGATTTTTGATAGCTGACAATTTATAGTTTGTGCATACGTATCTCTAACTAGATGAATAAATGCCGTAAAATATCCTAAAGCAAAGTAATCAAAGTAGGTAGTAGTAGTAAGTTAAATAATCGTTGTTTTATGAACTTAGAATTATGCACAGTTAACATTTTAATTTCAAAAGTTCTTTATTAAAATATAAACTAGGTAAGTACATACCTTGTCTTCTTGGCACCAATTATAGGATCTCTTATTATTTTCCATTTTTATATAAGTTTATTAAAGATATCATTGTAAAATTCAAAGAAAACGAAATAATTTTGT
>JAYEAL010000445.1:0-32793 GCA_036419045.1 Scirpophaga incertulas
AGACTGTAATACCCTATTATGTTTGTATACATACAATGTATATGTATTAAAAGGAAATTATGAATAGCGATTTGTACTGATTATTTGGGTAAGATGTATTTTGTAAATATGGATTATGTCTAAATCATTAATTAACATTTAAACTTGTGTCATGTCATTATACCACTTTATTCGCAAACTGTATTGTAACAATTACTGGCTACGAATTTAGCATTATGAATTGGCTGTTTGTAAGATACTATTGTGAGAAATTGGCGTTTTATGAAACGCAGACTTATATGTTTACTGCATATCGTTATTTTATATTATGATTGATGCATAATATGTGTCAGAATAATCGCTGTAAACATTTTAATTTGGCGTCTAAAATCCGCCATTTTGTATTTAGTTTAATGGCTGCCTTATATTATTGTTTCGACTTGTGGTTCTTCACAGAAAATATAATGCGGTTTTCTAGCATAAAATATACTTTATTATTAATTTATCTAGGCGATTCTATAAATAAATATTATCTTTAACTCTATTAGTCGACACTAGAGGGCGCTACCTTTGTAGGTATCTTTGTCGAATATTCAACAATTTTTTTGAAACTTTTTAGTCTTCCAGAAAGTTAAATTTGTTCGAATCGCTTCTACGGTGTACTTTAAGGTTCCCAAGTGTTTCCGAATAAGTTTTACATTAACTAATGAATGCGAGACAGGGAAAGGTTTATTTAATCTTTTAAGTCACGGTGTAAATTATTAATACAATTGTCATTCATCCGAGAAGCTTCTCTTAAGCATCTACACACCAGAAAGTAATCATTGGAAACGTTATCGTATCGTTCAAAGGGGAATGGCAGATCCCCATAGTAACTTTGGCCCAGAACGCACCCCTAAAGAATCTCGTGAAAGTAACAGTGGATAATACCAATATTTGATTGGTAAAAAGAAAAAAATTAAAAGAACTTAGCATATTTAAATATTTACTATCTAAACATTATATAAACAAAGTCGCTATCCGCCGTTTGTTCCTATGTATGCTTAGATCTTTAAAACTACGCAACGGATTTTGATGCAGTTTTTTTAATATATAAAGTGATTCAAGTTGGAGGTTTATATGTATAATACATTAAAAAAACATTATGTACTTAATTTGTATCAGCACTGTGAAGCTGGGGCGGGCCGCTAGTTATTCTATGAGATCTATAAGGTTGAATGAATGATAGTTCAAAGCAGCAGCGGAGTCAATATTCAGGCTGGGGTCATCGAGCAAGGATGAATCGTCGGAGTCAATATTCGTAGCCATTTCGTAAATATTTGGTATACACAGAACACGGAAGAACAATAACAGTCAACGGAGAAATCGGGAAAGAGCACAGATTACTATACATAAAGAGATGAATGGATGGCGTCGTTTTGGTGTTGCCATTATAAACAAAAATCAATAAGATCAATATCATAATCGATATTCAACGATTAATTTTATTAAAACCATATCCGCTGTTCACGTTAAACAGAACTTTATTTAACTTTAACAGTTAATATTGATATTAAAAATAACACGATTAGAATTCATGATTTCATAAAAACATCGAATTCACGAATACACGATTCTTATAACGGAACGGGTAACGATCGCGTAAATAATGGTTTTAGCTACGTCTACATTTCAGCTAGGTGACAGTATGGTTGCAATGAGACAGCGTGGTCAGCTTGACAACACAAATATTTCATTTTTATCTACTATCTATCAACTGCATTTATTTAAATAAAATACTTACTATAATTAATATGAATATTTAATAATTTTCTATCGTTTTCAATTTGTTGTGCATTCTGGGCCGAAAATCGCCATTCCCCTTTGGCATAAACAAGGGAAATAGAATTTACGACGTGACCGGCAAATACCTTCTGAGCGTGGTGAGAACATCAGATTATTAAAGAAGAATCTTTGGCGGCGTGTTTTTTTAAAAAGTGTTTAGTTTTTCAAAACGTTACACTCGCACGAAATCGTCTTAAGTTTATAAAATAGGAACATATCTTTTGTTTCTTTCTGAACTTTTGTTATATTATTATCACAGAACACAGAAAGAGGTTAGAATGGCGAACATGCATCGTTTGTACGGGAGCCGCTGTCGCCAGTTTAAGAAGCCAGCGCTGCGTCTGTAAAGTCAAGCATAACCAATCAGGAGAAGTACGCATCGCGCGATAACGAACTGAACCAATCACAGCACTGCACTCACCAGATTCAAATAATTCCGTCTAAAAACGATATTATTACCTTAGTGATTGACAAAAATGAAAAATTATCGATATAAAATGTCGATAGCAAATTTAATATTACAAATATTTTCAATACTGAAAACGAAATATTACATTCATGTAGGTATTTAAAATTTAATAATTAATTTAATTGTATATACCTATACTATAATGATGAAACAAACTTATTAAGTGAAATAGATGTAGGTTGGAAACAAAGTAAACTATATTTCTGTAAATCTTGTTTCCATAACAAACATATTACAGGCACTTTTATATGTGTGCGATAGGACATTTTTCCGACATGTTCATACATTTTGCGATTTTGCAGTGGCTATCTTTTCACAATTTTATAATTTATTATGCCCTAGCTATCTGTAATATCATTCATTTAATACATTTACATATAGTATGCCCAAATTCAATAATAGTTTTTATATATTTAACGTATTTTCCCTAAAATCATTTATTCCTACCAGAATATTAAAAAAATATATTTATCGATAAAACATAATGCGTACGTTTTTTGGTAAGCACAGCACTATGGCCTTTTACTACGTTTATTGCTGTTATTCAAATGCGTCGCTACCGAATTCAGTGTACTACATTACGCGCTCTGAGTAATGTAATTAGACGCATGCGCGTACATAGCCGGCAATGTATATTTTTTAGAAAAAATTATGTGTCTTATCGTTACGATCAAGCTTTGATAATTTTTTTGTAAAACGTTAGTTATTACGATCAAATTTGCTATTTACCGATGAAAAGATATTCCATCTTTAGCTACACTTGAGACCTGACTTCTTGCTTTGCAGGTAATTACAGCACAAGTAGGCATTTTCATTAATAAACGCGCAGCACTTCGTAAAACACTCTCCGTGATCACTCGTGACTGACTAAGCAACGCGTTCGCATTATTGGCCACAGTCATGATCATTTGATCATAACTGTGGCTCGCGTGCCACGCCTACATAGCCGTTCTAACCTCTTTCTGTGTTCTGTGATTATTATACTACCGTGTGCCGGCGATTTCGTCTGGTTTCGTAAGGATAGTATAGGATAGGTAAAATATAATAAATTTGGTTATAAATAGTGTAATTGTATTATATATTCTTTTTGTTATTAGTTGTTAAATAGCCTAGTATATAGTTATGTTAGATTTTATGCATATTTGAACTTATCTGTGAGTTTGAAATAAATTGTATTATGATACTAGATATAAGATACGGCGGTAAATTATTGTTTTCCAAGGTAATTTTTTGTTTTATGAAATGCCTTTGGTAACTTAACCGTATGTTATATTTGTATAAACATGTTTAAAAACTCTGTTATTTTGTGATCTGACACTGCGGCCTTTTAAGTGAGAAATTAATTGTGCGTATAGGAATGTTTGTGATAAATTAACTTTTTGATAAGACTTATATTTCATAGCATTACAAAGAAACTACTCATGATGTATTGTTAAGATGTAAGAAGTATGTTATTATACTTCCAAAATTTTTATTACATATAAAAATAATGTCTGAAAATGCCTTTTAATTTTCACAAATTAAGCAGACCCCTGGTTCGTGCTAATATCTAATTTCTATTTTTGTTCCAACGCAAAAATTAAGGAATTTGAGTATTCTCTTTACAAATACACATTAGTACGTCGCATATATATATTGGACGATCTCCGCAGTCGAGTGGTTGGTATACCGGTTTCAAGGTTGAGCCATCTCTCAGGTCCCGGGTTCGAGTCCCGGTGGGGGCAGATGTTTACGTGATGAATGCCATCATTTGTACCTTAGTCATGGTTGTTGAAATATATTTCTACCAAATTTATTTATATATGTATAATATATGTATGTCTATCCGTTACTCTAGATCCCATAACACAAGCCTTACAGAGCTTACTTTCGGCTAATTAAGGGTAAGTGTAAGAATTATATATTTATTTACATATCCTGTCATATACTAATATCAACTTTTTCTGATGCCTCTATGGAAAACATAATGCAACCTGCATGCACCTGCTTAAAAATTCTAAGGTGCAAGTGAAATCACTGTCAGTCCACACTGGGCCAGTAGGTTCGTGCCTCCGTACGGATATGAGCTGTGATAATAACGATTAGTAGGTACAAAATCACCATTTAAAATAATTAAAATTCAAGTATGTATTATGTTTGAAATTAAACTGAAAACAATAAGATTATTTGAAACGCATAGCCCAAACGCAGAGTACGTGTATTACAAAAAACATTTTTTTTTATTTTTTTTTCCTCAGGAGAGGAGGCTGAGAATCCATCATGGATACCAACGCAACAGGCAAGCAGGGATGCGTTGATTATGTCGGACTCCTGGTACTGTCGAGACGGCTCGACTACACAGACCTACCGACTAAACTCAGCCTAGCCTTTGGTCCTATTGACCCTACTGGCTTTATTGACGAGAGGACAAAAAACATATAATAAATCGAGCTTTATATAACATCCAAAATAATGTACGTCCAAAGTAAATACGCGCCTTTGTACGCCTGAATGAGCAAACTGAATCAGGAGACGTATTTTTGAATCATTATACGTGAATTTGGAATTCGAATACGAATTCTACTGCTTACAATTTTATAGATTTTTGAATCACTCGCATTCAGTGTTGTCATTAAGAAATAATTCTTAATTAAATTCCGTTCCACGCAGAAAAATTCAAAACCACAACAACAAAAATCCGGCGATGACTCGCACGTGAAACGGATCACTGTCAAGGTCACGTCAGCGTTGGATATTCTACTAGTAGAAATCAAAAACGAGTAGGTTGCACAACGCACGAAATGAAAATTCAGAAATAGTGAATTCGGTGATTCGTATACGAATCTCACGATTTCGAATGTGAATTGGTTTTCTATTGTTTCAAAATTCGTAAACGTAGTTCAATATGGTCGTTTCTTTAACAAAACAGTGAGCGCGCTGGAGGCGTGGCGACAAGATCACGTGTGCATTCGACTTCTGCTTTCATTTTAAATAATGAAGAAAATTACTCGTTCCATCGTTACTTGTTGCTGGGCACTAGCGTGTCACAACGAATATTACGGTATGCGTAGTGTGTTGTGAGCTGTAAAAATATTATTTCATAAATGGTAAATACTTTCCCATTATATGTATGTTCTTGACATTTACTCGTCTTATTTAAAAACGTGAGTCAATGTCATACTGAAAATTAAGGTAAACTTACGTGCAGATTCTTTGGTTCAGCATATTTTTTAAATTCATGAAAACTACCTTTGATAGGATGTAATTATTTCAAAAAAGTACTTATGAAATCCCGTTACACTTCTTAGTGGATTTCTACTATTTGTAGTTTCTATCACAGATCTTAGTTAATTAAGGCAAAATGTCTGGCCTTTGCATTTTATAGCCTGGCAACCCTAGTCGTAAGCGTAGTCGTATTGTAATACGCGCATAGCGACAAGAGGACGGTATCTTTAAAAACTACTACACTACATACATCTATCATACAAAAAATAAGCTACAATTAAATGAAATTGTTATTGAATAGTCATTTTTACCATGAGATAAATATGAAATGATGTGAAAAAGCAAACAAATGTGAATAACAAAAAAAAAAATATAAGGTTCTAGGTCCAAGTCGTTATCGCTAAGGTTACGGTTGATTTTAGACGGTAGGTCATTCGGGTCGAGCTGCTTTGATCGGTCTAGAGTCCGACGTAAGCACCGTGGCACTTGGTTGCGGTGCTATCCAGAAAGATTCTCAGCTTCTCTTCTCCAGAGGGAAATAAAGAAAAACATTGCATAATTCTACCTCATACAGGCAGTTATGTCATAAGAAAGGAGCATCACAAAAACACGCAAATTGCAATCGTCTTATCTAAATAGTAATCCATTATTTTAATGTATAATTGAGGTCTAAGATAATGATTAATTACGAATATATGTAAACAGATGAATCTTTGAGTAAAATTCTTTTAATTTGATTCACTGAATTCAAAAGTGCAAGTTTCATGATTTTTCTTTCATAAACAGTTCATCCTTATGATTTTCAAAAAGTTTTCCTTCTTTTCTAAATTAAAAAATGGTTTCTCCGAGTAAACTTTCTATTAAGAGTACTATCGCTTCTTTACAAAATTTCATTTCATTTATTTTGCTTTCCACAATGGTAATCATAGGTGTTATAAATATTCTGTACATTATGGACCCTGTCGGGCACAGCAAATGTAGGAGAGGATGACTTATCATTTTTATTAAAAATAAAAGAAAACCATAACTGAATATTACTATGTCAAATGATCGTAAGTCTAAACACTCTTCTTATGTATTATCTCTATATTATTATTTAGCTATCTGTCATATGATTAATTAAATTATTATTAAATTAAGTATCATTGTTATATTCATTTTTATTAATTATTTTGTGGAATTTACGATTATAAATCATATATTATTTCAATTAAATTTTATATGTATTTAAGTATTTTTGTGCATTTTATTATATAGTTTTCAAATGAATTTACTATGTCATTGTTTAAGTTTTTATAGATTTTGGTCGCACATATATTCCTGTACCGAATAATAGCACTTTTGACTCAGTAAAGTTTTTATTTGTTTTAAGTATATTTTTTCCTCTGACATATTTCTAATGTGTGTAGGAAGCCTATTGAATATTTTGATACACATTTCATATTCTGTATATAAAGTTGTTTTACTAAAACGTGTGGTTCGAGTGATCAACTTTGTTTAACAATATTAATATTCCTCACATGCGAATATTTGATACTAGAGTAAAGAAATAAACAAATTTCAGTAGAATCAGTTTCATCATAGACCGAAATTTCTTTGAATATAAAGCCAGACTATTTTTTAATAATTTAATTTCAATTACTTTAATGTAGCCTGGAGGGAGACTACGAGGGATACTATTTATTTCTGCCAAAACGGGAGGGTATGCATAGCAGTTTGAAAGGTGAGATATGTCAGTGAATTTATCACTTTCTACTAAAATTGTAAAAAGAAAACAATCATGGATCTGTGAAGAACAGCTCGGTTTTAGAAAAAAATGATTTGGAATTCCATGTTTCAAAAAGTCATTGAGTACTGCGGCTGACTTAACATCATAGTGAATTTGTATTTTGCTAACATTGACATGTTACAAAGTTGTCGCGTGTTGCTGCAAAGCACAGGCACCGCACGTGGAGCAAGCATCCGAATGGTCACTTATCATTAGATGTAATCTGCGTAACCGCCAAGAAGTTTTCAATATCTGTCATACATACATGACAAATTAATTTGCTGCCTTTACTATATATTTTAACAAAATACTTGGTGGCTCCATGATGATATCAAAACTCCCTGGAACGTTCTATATACTTATTGCTTCATCGCTCTTGTGGTTACACCCCCCCCCCCCCCCCCTTAGCGTGGGCACCGAAACAAGATAAGCATCTATTGCGCGATATATTAATCTTGACAATTCAGGGATAAACTAGTATATCGGGTTCGGTGTTCATTGTACGTATCTGAAGCGAGCTAATGATGCAACGAACAATATTATATACAAAGTATATCGCACTAGCGCGTCGAAACTATCGTCAAATTCGGCCATTTGGTGTAATTTGATTTAGTCGCATTGTAATAGCGATAGAATGAGGACGTCATTCCTCCCTCAGATTTTACCCTTCGACTAAAGTCTTGTACTATCTATATGAACTATTTCGTTTACTTATGATTTCGTGAGACATTCAAAGTATGTCCATGCAAAGCAGATTCAGTTTTTAAACGTGCAGTACTTATAATAAAATATTATTGGCGTCGTTCTGGACGCATGACTCTGGGATCACTCGGCTAAGGAGATTAGGGGGTGATACTACTTGGCAGAGATATAGGTGAGAGAAGAGGTTATTCCTCACCGACATAAATCTAGTTTGTTAGTCTACAAAGTTGTGCACTTTCTATATAGTTCTCGCTTTCTCAAGGCTACTCAAGTTGGACTTGCACCAGGAAACCCGTCGTTATCGCGAGCGGACTAAGGGTCAAAAAGGTTAGTGTGAAGCTTTGATATTATACCATATACATTGATAGCTGGCCTGCTCTTATTAGTCGTATTGTATTACCGTAGAAACTCTTTTGCTCTATTAAATTAAAACAAGGAAGGAGCTTGGTCAACTAAAAGAGGATCGACAAAACGAAAAATAAACAAAACATTAACAAGGCTTTCAGAATCACACTCTTGGTTGTTAATTTTGTACAGATTTAATAAGACTGTTAAATAGGTACCACTTATATTGAATTTACATCAATACCATTGGCTATTTAATTCGGTAGAAATATTACAACACTGACAACATAAGTGCTTCGGCTACTTGACAGTTTAGACAACAACCTTGCATGTTCCTTCCATTATATACAAACTCCTCACCGCGACTTTCGTCACGGTCGTATTCACACCACACTCCATGTAAAAGATAGACATACCAAAATGAATCATATGCGCCAAACCAGTAGATATAATTCCACAAGTCAGCGGTATGGCACCTAAGCGATATCAAATGTTACGGATTTTAGTCATATTTTTTGGGCTGATTGGGAGTGGTCCTTCGAATCCACTAGGCAAGATTTGACATAAGCTATCCGCTTTACAAGAAATCGTACATACAGTTAAAAGAAACGCGCATATTTTTGTGCTGTCAGAGCAACAACTGTTGCCTGGCGGAATCGAGGGTTATATAAATGTCGCTCCCGTCAACAATGAACGATAACTTGTTTTACAATGTATTTTTGTTAAGCAACAGGCCGTGTGCGTATGAGCAATCCCTATTCTTCAGAGCACAATACACTTAGTAGAATTCCTCATATTCAATCATTTTTAAAATTTATCATGCCAACATTATTATCTCGCCAATATTAAGGTCTCCTCAGGGGATAACGTGTTGACCGAAAGAAAAAGTATTCGTAATTTGTTCACTAATTTATTTTATTTTACACCTCCCGATGTCTTTACATTACAACGCGCATTGCGATTTTCATTCAGAAGAAACAAAAACCCTTTACATGCTTATTATAAAAAGTCTGGACCAACAACGATTATGCAATTTCGAACGGAGAAAATGTACAAGGACAACACCCGTTGCCCCAAACTGCGTATCTACAACCGGAGAATGTACGAATTTTGAACGAATAAAAAAATATCTCTCCTTAACGGCCTTACCTTACATTCTTACAATAATTTCGTATAACAATTGTCCATGACAACTGCAAAGCGGCCATTTTGAATGACCCGTCCCTAATGAGAGATAGAACTAGTCTAGTCAGCGACGATTGGGTGGCATTTGTATTATACACTCCCAGTCTCTTAATGGGGATAGGTTGTTGAAAATGGCCGTGAGTTGATGACTCGAGTGGCACACGTGAATGTCCCTGGCTTGCAACACCCGCCGTGCTGTGGCGGCAACGCTAACCTACACAGATTGGCCGCACTGGTTACGTGCAACATAAAGAGAGCGAGGGGACGAGGCGAGCCGAGATCAACTATTTCATTATACAAAATGCTCATTCAGTCTTCACTGAAGATATATATCGTTCCACGAGTGACATTCCATCAGTCTTCAACGATTCAGCACACGCATTGTTAGTTGTAGCAAGATGGCGGTCTGTAGCGCTCGAGCGGAGACGGGTGACGTGAGCGTTGCTGCCGCCAACTCCTTTGCCTTTATTTATGGTCTAGCTTTATGGTCAAAAGGGTGGGAAATATTGATCGAAAGGTCGCAATAGGAGTAAACAGCGCACCCGCGGCTCCGAGACACGGGGAAACCCCGTCGCGGGCGACCAAGCAATCACACACCACATTCAAGAATTTTCCTTTATTTCTATTTTTTTTTTACTTTGCTTTTATCGATTTTTTACGTGTATCAATTTAGCTTTAAAATATGGTAATAACTTCAAGTTTGCGCCCATCATTTCGTTATATTTATATACCGCTAGTAACATTAAATCGACGATTAATCGATATCGACGTCGCAACAGAACCAACGTGCATACGCAGGAAGCGAACAGTGAACAAAAATAAAGTGGAAGTGATGGCGTCCGGCGCGGCGGCCTCGCCCACCGGCTACAGTACAACTATTACACTTATTTTAAATAAATTAACGCAGCTGCGCCACTCGTGCTATTTCATAAGTTATTCTAACATTTCATTGTTAACATTAATTACGACCGTAGCACTAAAATTGTACTCGCACTTGTTATATTATTCACTGACGAATCACTTTTAGTATTACGATAGTCACAGAGCTAAAATTACTAAGTATGCATACAATAATAATGGGATCACTAGATCTCGTACCAATTTATCATATAGCATTAGACTTGCGCCCGCGCATACGGCAAGGTCACTGTTACAGATATTACACAGATTATTACAAATAATATACAATCAATAATATTATGTGTAGCCAAAACTTTGTGAGCGCGAGCTCCGCGCCGAACCACAATATATTAACGTTAAATTATACATAGTATTGTTTACATATATGTAAGTTTTGATTGTAAAAAAAATTAATAGCTTGTTATATCCCTATAAATGCTGAGTTGGTTTATTTGTCGAGAGCTGTGTTTGCCTTCACTGCGATCACACACTCCTCACCGCAGGACTTCAGCACAGTGCACTGGAAAAAGAGAAAACAAATTATGTAAACTTGTATACAGAAACAAATTGATAAATAAATATATTTTTGAAATCCTAACATATAATATGAACACAGTGATTTATCAATATGAACTGTGAAATAATACCAATATATCAACCAAAACATGGTCTTTAAGACGCTCTTTCTAACTTATGATGTTTATTTAAATTAACTGCTCTAAATCGTTTTTCGTAGCAGTTCTTAGGGATACATATTTATAAGTATACCCATGACCTTCAAGTTTGAGAGTAAGCTTACAACTTTGTCAAATGTAATTAAGAAACAATATAAGTAGCAACAAGAAAGATCATTATATGAGTGCAAAGAAACATGATTATTAATTGTTAGTTTTAATTGTTTCTTGCAATTAAGAATGTAAATGAATTAATTGGAATATGCACCTTACAGAGATGTATGCAAAATTTTTTAAATGAAAATATATAAGATTGTTATTGTACTATGTATGATTGTTCAAATTTATATATTATAATAACATTGTAAATGAAATTTGAGAGACAAATATATTTCTTTTGTTTCTATGCATATACAAAGTTTTTATTATGCTTAAATTCATTTTTGACGTCAATATGTGTCTATAAAGGCCTGAATAAGGATAATTTTGATTCTGCTACATTACGAAACATATTTCACAACATTATGAAGCATATTTCGAAAGCATTGTTCTCTTGCCCATTCATCCATATAGCTAGCTAAGAAATGCTGGCTCAGGTTATGGGCAGAAATTCAATTTTCGAGTAGATTTAGCGCCAGCACATCATTGGAATGAGCTGAGGACTCAATACTCGACACATGCAGATTAATACCGAAACAGTAAGTACACATTTTTGTTGAAGGCATTCAAAATATCTACAATTAACATTTCTTTACAGACACACAAAACAAAACATGCAAATATACATTTTTATAATACAGCGAATTGTAATATGCTTATTATGTTAACATTTTGTAGAATATAGAACAGCATAAATGGTTTGATTTTGTAACAATTTTGCGCCGAATGCGCTAAAAATCGATATAATATTTAGAGATATGAGGATTAAAATCAGTTAGTGATAAAGTGATGAGATATCAAAAACATAATAACTGTTATGTTTTATATCATCATTTTAACTATTAACTTTTGTATTGAATTCTAGTTTCCATTTTCCAAAATATGATACACATATTTTGGAAACTGGACATAAGCCGATTCTAACAGACCCTATAGTTCTTTGCGGAATTTATCATCCTTATTAATATTATAAATCGGAAAGTGAGTTTGTTTGTTTGTTCCGCTTTCACGCCGTTACTACTGAACCGTTTGCTTTGAAATTTGCAGACGTAAAGATGGCCGGATTAAATAATAGGTACTTTTTATCCTGAAAAAAATTGATATTCCCGAGGAAAAACAAAAATATTGTTTGCTTGATGGATGGATTGTAGATGGCGCTGTGTGTCGTTTAAAACAAGGTAAAATATTGCAAACGAATATAAACATGTAAATTTAGAAGCTAAATGATACGAAAATAAAGTCTCGGAAAAACGGATAGTCCCACGGGAAGCGCGATAAAACTTTCGCGCCATAAACCGACTTCCGCGCATATGTATAGCTGGGCAAAAGCTATGGCCCTTAACCCTCTATAAACTCAATCCCGAATTCCACGCGATCGAAGCCGCGGGCAGAAAGCTAGTTGCTAATAAATCACACAGAGAAACTCACAAGTCCTCTCTGTGACTTTCATTATCCTTATGAAGCTCAGTGCAAGCGGCTATGTTTGCTTGCCTTATTATTTTAGAAATGCAGGTAGAATCAAAGACTGTTTTCATGAGCCAAGAATATACTGTGTAACAAGAGCTGAATGCTATCCAGCCGAGTTCGATATGTTTTGTTGATCTCTTTTGGACTTGGGTGGTCACAATCGCTGCCATAGCCGGAGTCGGATTAAATAGCCCTGCTCACTACCACTTATGGTTCACTTAATTCATCGTTCTAATATCAGTGACTTTGGTTCTATAGCAGAATTCATATTTCTGACTCGATTGTGCAGAGGAAGTTCTGGGCATGATCGATGAATACACAGACCTCCGTTCTCCCTTACCGTTGAACCTCTTTATAAGACCCATTGAAAGTTCACAGTTGGTAACTCGAATGAAGGTTTTGTCGTGTGGTAGTTAGTTAATATATACTACAGTATAAAATTTAACTAACTAGATCAAACTGACAGTTAATTACAATTGCCAAACTGTCAATAAACAAAAAGTAATTATCCATCTGTTACATTTTCAAACACACTTGAATTGATTTTCATAAAATAAATTATAGACTATCTTATCAGGCCTTGGAGGAGACAGGATATTTCATCCTAAAAACTTAAAAATGGCGCCACATAAAAATTTTTGTTCTAAATGCGAAATTGCAAATGAAGCTAATATTTTAATATTGTTGTAACAATAAATACAAAAAAATTAGTGAGTCACAGTCAAATGAGTATGACATACGAAATTACAGTATTAACTTATGTCTGTGTAAGAAATAAATCATAACATTAACAAGATCTTGTCTAACAAAAACAAATTTCATACTCAGTATGCCAATTAGAGAGTTTATTTAATTGGATAAAAGCAGACGAGCAACTGTCTCGATAGTTAGACATCTAACAAGATCCAAGTTGTCTCGACTGTATATAACGTAACTATGCGATTGAAACGCCATACTAATAAATAATTTGCTGCAGTCAAACTTTAGCTCAAATCGATAACGGCGTTTTAACTCGTCTATTCATAGCACGCAAAGCAGATATCGCACCTTTAGAATTGAAGTGACCTAATCCAAAATTCTTGTCCTAATTAGTTATAGACTAGTATACAATCATGAAAACAATTCATAATCTAACATTAACAATAATAAATATGACAATTAACATACAACTTAAAGCATTATAATAGAAAAACTTAAAAAATTACAAACTCTTCAATCACATTTTTAGCGTTTACCAAAAAGAAAAATGACACCAAAAGAATTTTGGATTACGTTACTTTAATTCTAAAGGTGCGATATGTATAAGGATACGAAATCTACGATTTTCAAGCAAACACGTTTTTTCTCTTACTTTAGAATATAACCTGCCGATCGTGTTGATTGGCGTAGTAACAAGAAACATTTCCATGTTTTATTATTGTTAAATTATCAGAATCGAGACTTAGAACGAGATAACAATATCGGTGTTCCTACTTGACTGGCCAAATTGTACAGCTGTTTTCATTAATTATTGTATGTTATCTTTCATATTAAGTAACCTTCAAGTTGGCGACATTCGACAAAATTCGTTATTGTGGAAAACACCTCAATTATTTTTCAATACACTTATTTGTAAGTGCAGTCACAACTTCAAATATTTTTTTTGTCTAATAGGGGGGCGTCCAAGTATTACGTAACGCAATTTGGGGGGGGGGGGGGGGGTTCGTTTACCGTTACGATGCGTTACAGGGGCAGGAGGGGGTCTGTCTTACAACACGTTACGTAACATTGTTTTTTTTTTAATAAAAAATTTGGAATACAAATCGACAACCCTTTTCGTTTACATTTAACGGGCAATCCCTCGATTGTATTACGACCTCCATAGTCGAGTGGATAGTACACCGGTTTCAAGGTGTCGCCATCTCTGAGGTCCCGGGTTCGAGTCCCGGTGGGGGCAGATGTTTTGTGTGATGAGTGCGAGCATTTGTACCTTAGTCATGGTTGTTGATATATATTTCTATAAAAATTATTTATATATGTATAATATATGTATGTCTATCCGTTACCCTAGATCCCATAGCACAAGCCTTACAGAGCTTAGTTTGGGCTAGGCTAATTGGTGTAAGTGTAACAAATATTTATTTATTTATTAATATTTATTTATTAGTCTGGTCGTCATTTTTAATTTGTTTCCGCAACTTGGCGAATCTTTTCGTTTATATTTCACGGGGACTACCTAGATTGTATTGTACGTCATTTAATGTTGTTTTCGTTCTCAGTACCTATTCGTTAGTGTGTAGTACTAAGGATAACAATTATAATATGACTTTAGGGTAAAAATGATTACTTGAGTGTTACGTAACGTTTAAAGAGGGAGGGGGGGGGGGAAGGGGGGGGTGTCAAAAATCTTCAAAAATTGCGTTACGTAATACTTGAACGCTCCCTAGAGCGTAAAAAGTACTCTAGATCAGTCAAGTTATTTCGCCTTAATGCTAAATAAATTGAACAAAAAATCTGATAATAGTTTACTGGAACTTTATCTATCAATCGCTAATACTTGACAAAACTAGTTATAATGAATACTACTAATGCTTCTGCGCAGACGAAATCGCGGGCACCATTTATTTTCATATAATATAGTTTTCGCCCACTGAAATACCAAAAAGTTTATTCCATATGTTTTGGTATTCATTTCGACATGAGTACACATAATTGTGCACATTGGTATTGTCAAATTAATTTTAACAACAATAAATAATAATATCACTATTTAAATACAATTAAAAACAGTTGAATGTGCAAATAAACATATATATTACATAATAAAATAATTAGATTTTTGTATTTGTTGTAACTACCAGTATCTGAAATCATTAAATCTTTTTACAAGTGAGTGCTCAATTTATTTTCTAGACTGAAAATTAGTCTCATTTGCAGAAAAAGATCAGGTTAGTAATAACTGGTAAAATGAAAATGTTTTGTGTCATCAATTAGTACAATCCTTTAATTTTTTTTTATTATAATTGTGAATATGTGGATGTTTGTTGTGATGTAGTTTTGGGTTATTTTAGGAAAAGACTTTCTGAAAATCTAGTGACACTCATTGACTAAGGAAGTAAACTTTGATATCTTCGTGCTTTTTCAGTTAAATCAACATTTAAATCCAGTGTCTAAAATAATTCCACAATTTTTGAGACTTCACGAGTGCCATAGTCATATTATTTTTTATATTATCTGTTCCTTACTTGAATAGTATTTGTTCACATTATAATTCAATAAAGAATTTTATAGATTAACCATAATATATAGCAGGCCCCCAAGTGGTTTTTGAACCCCAAAAAGTAGGAAAAGTAGGATTTTTTTAGCAAAAAGTAGGACTTTTTTACTGAAAAGTAGGACCTAATTTGACATAAAATCAATCTTTTTGTGCTGAAACAATGAAATGACATATTAAAAACCGACCAAGTGCAAGTCAGACTCGCGCACGCAGGTTTTCGTACCATTATCTATACAACATTTTTAAACATTGAGTTATTTACCATGTTATATAATATCATGGACTTATTATAAGGATTCCGTTTTTTGTATTCGGACGTACGGAACCCTAAAAACTAAATAATAAATACTCAATAGTATATCAAATAGTATAGGAATAAGGAAATACCGTAAAACGTTAATGAAGGATTTAAAAAATGTTAAATAGTGTTTCATCATCATCATCATCATCATCATCAGCCCCTCTTCGTCCACTGCTGGACATAGGCCTCTTCGAGTGTACGCCACTGAGATCTATTTTCGGCTTCTCGCATCCAGCTCCTGCCAGCCGTCCTACGCAAATCATCACTACACCTTGCCTGAGGACGTCCTACACTACGTTTGCCGTTTCGCGGTATCCACTCTAGAACACGTTTGCCCCAACGGCCATCGGTTCTACGGCTAACATGGCCAGCCCACTGCCACTTCAGTTTGCTAATCCTGTGGACTATGTCGATGACTTTGGTTCTCTGACGTATCACCTCATTTCTGATGCGATCCCTCAGAGAAACGCCGAGCATAGCCCTTTCCATAGCCCGCTGAGAGACTCTGAATTTGTGGACTAGTCGTGCCGTCAGTGTCCACGTTTCGGCTCCGTAAGTCATTACGAGTAGGACGCACTGATTGAAGACTTTCGTCTTTAGGCACTGTGGGATCGACGACGTAAAAACGTAGTTTCCCAAATGCCGCCCAACCCAACTGAATCCTCCTGTTCACCTTGTTCTCAAAGTTGTTTTTGCCTAACTGCAGAGGTATACATATTTGTGAACAACTTCGAGAACGGCGTCGTGTATCGCGATCGGTTCCGGTATAATATGTTCGTTGAACATGACCTTGGTTTTGTCGTTAAGCCGATGCGTAACGAAGATTCAGCCAGGTCGTTCAGCATATGCTGTAGGTCCTGCAGCGTTTCTGCCATGATGACTATATCATCAGCAAATCGCAAGTGAGAGACGTGTTCACCATTGATGTTGATACCGCGTCCTTTCCAGTTCAGCGTTTTGAACATATCCTCCATTGCATTAGTGAACAGTTTCGGGGAAATAACATCCCCCTGTCTCACTCCTCGATGCAACGATATGGGCCTTGTTTGCTGATTCTGTACTTGGACGGACATGGTGGCGGCTTCGTAAAGACATCTCATCACTTGGATGTATCGCCAATCTACTTGGCAACGCTGCAGGGACTCCAGAACGGACCAGATTTCAATCGAGTCAAAGGCCTTCTCATAGTCCACAAATGCTAGACACAGGGGCTGATTATACTCCTCGGTCTTCTGTATAATTTGCCGCACTGTGTGGATGTGGTCTATAGTGCCGTATCCGCTCCGAAACCCAGCCTGTTCCGGTGGTTGGAATTGGTCAAGTCTACACGCAAGACGGTTCGTGATCACTCTAGAAAACAGCTCATAGACGTGGCTTAGAAGGGAAATGGGTCGATAGTTCTTCAGCAGGGTCTTGTCTCCCTTTTTAAAGAACAGGACGACCACACTCCTACTCCACGCCTCTGGAGTTCTCCCTTCCAATAGGACGGCGTTGAAAAACTTCCGGAGCTCCCTCAGTACGGGTTTCCCTCCTGCTTTTATTAGTTCTGTAGTAACGCCATCCTCTCCAGGGGCTTTTCCATTCTTAAGCTGTCTCAGAGCGATCTCGATTTCGCCAGTACTGACTTCTGGCAGGTCTTCAGTGAAATTCGGGTCGCCGGCGGGCGCGAGGAAGTCGCGACCGCTACGGCGACCGGGGTGGACCACGCCCCTTCCGTGGCCGGGGGGCGTCGTCGGTGGAGGGAACCGGGGGAGGTGGTAGCTTCCCCCGAGGAGGGCTCCCCTCTAGAAAGGGGAGCGGAGGCTGGGGGTTCCTGGAAGTGGCCTTTGTGTTCCCGGGGTCCCTACATGCCTGAGGAAGGCCATCCCTGAGGTTTTTAGTGGGTAGGCCTCCCCCTTCTGGGGAGGAGAGCCCCACATAACCCCGGCTCGCCACAGCCGGGGTATGCAATTTAATGCATTTTCCTCAGGGGAACAAAAAAAAAAAAAAAAAAAAGGTCTTCAGTGAAATGGCGTGTTAATCTGGCTCTGGAATACTCATTTTCGGGATCAGGTCGAGATGCATGCGATGCGTATAATCGGCCGTAGAAGTCTTCCACTTCCGAAGGACTGCCGGCTTCGAAGAAACAACATCACCACTTGCTGTGGTCAACTTCGCCAGTTGGCTTCTTCCAAGAGATTGTACGAACACCTTTGACCCCCGGTTTTGCTCGATCGCTCTTTCGTTGTCGAGAGCATTGGAGCACCGGAGGTCACGCCGTACGTGCTTGCTGATCTCTCGGTTTAGAGTCCGCTTTGCTGACGAAGTGACGGGTGGGTTTTCACTTCGTTCCTTCATTAGCCCTAGGGTCTCTTCTGAAAGTTTTGACTTCCTGCCCTTACGCTGCATTTCACAAAGTCTCGTGCCTTCCTCCCTGAGGACTCGAACCACATCCATAAGGTTCTGGTTAACATCTGTTGTGGTTTCCACGGCAGCAAATCGGTTCTCCAGATTTGACTGGAATGTTTCAGATCCTACCATGTTTTGAAGCAGTGATGGTTGGAGCCTGGCCTTCATCAGACGGACACGTTCGGCCTTAAAGTTGATATTCAGAGAGCCCCGGACAAGTCGGTGATCACTACCGGTATTAAACCTGTTGATCACGGAAACGTCTCTGAATATGTGCTTCCTGTCCGTCATGATAAAGTCAATCTCGTTTTTCGTCATAGTATCGGGACTTTGCCACCTCCACTTCCTTTGGAGCTTTTTCTTGAAGAAGGAGTTCATCAAGAAGAGCCCCTCTCGTTCGAGGAAGTTAACGAGCATTTGTCCCCTATGGTTTCTGCTTCCAATTCCATGGGATCCTACTACCGATTCACTGCAATTCTGTACTCCCACTTTAGTGTTTAAGTCCCCCATGACAACGGTGTACTGGGTCTTGGTAGTGAAGTGGAGGGCCCTCGATATATCACCGAACATATCCTCCACCTCATCGTCCGAGTGTGCCGAGGTCGGTGCGTACACTTGCACAACCTTGAGGCTATACCTCTCGGTGAGCTTAATAATGAGGTACGCTACCTATTCGACACACTAGATACTTCCACAACGTTGTCAGATAGGGACTTATTCACCAGAAACCCCACGCCACCTTGGGATTTTTGGTCTCCCTCTCGGAAGTACATTAGGTGGCCCGATTCAAGGGTTATGGTGTCCTCCCCTCTCTTTGGACTTCACACAGCCCCAATATGTGCCACCTAATTTTCCCAAGTTCCACCTCAAGTTGCGCCAGATGCGAGTCAAGCCGTAGCGTGCGTCCGTTGTACGTCGCCAGGGTCAATTTATTTTGGTGGCCTCCCGTAGCCCGGAGATTCTTCGCACCCCCTGTCCCACCGTTACCATGGTCGCCACCGTAACCAGGAATAGTGGGACCGCCGGGAACTGGGGGCCGTGGCTTTTTCTTCGTACCCGTGAAGGTCACGCCCATAATCGCCACACTGGGCAGGCGGGTTGGCGATCGCAGGGCGTAGCTTCTCGCACCCGTGACGCTGCTGCCCATCACCGGCCTGCTGCATTTAGCTACGCCTGAAAGGATGGATATACCGCCATCAGTCGGTCGCCAGGGCCTCGTCCGTCGGTCAGCGGGATGCACCGCGTGCAGGTGAGGTTGGCTTGGGGCAAAAAGAGAAGTGGTTCGCTCCCTTACATCCCAATAGTGTTTAGCCATTACTAATATTATAAATGCGAAAGTAACTCTGTCTGTCTGTCCGGCTTTCACGCCGAAACTACTGAACCGATTTTGATGAAATTTGGCACAAATATAGTTGATACCCCGGAATGGACATAGGATACTTTTTACCGCGATAAAATATCTCTTCCCCGCGGGAAACTGCGACGGCAACAGCCAAATCATTTTCGATGTAATTTGGTATGGGGATGTTTTAAGGCACGGGAAACGAAAAGGGATAATTTTACTGAGGGAAAACATGTCTTTCCCGTGGGAAATTCAAAAGAAACGCGGGCGAAGCCGCGGGCGGAAAGCTAGTTATCAATATAACTAAAATATACACTAAAGATATTAATTTGAAAATTGTAATCAATACTAATTTTATTTAAAAAAATCCCCAACCAAAAGGCCGGTTAAAGTATCTAAATTAGAACATGTCTGCAACTATTTCCTAACAATGTGAACATCAATTGAAGATCTTAAAAAAAATGCATGAATTAGTAGGCCTAATATAAATTTTGGGTAAACTTTGAATATATCCTGAACCTGGAAAGAAAATGCTGCCACAACCTGGGTTAACCCAGGTTGTGGCAGCATTTTCTTTCCAGGCAGGAGCATGGATTTCCCCTCAGTTTACTTTATTGGGAAATCTAAGAGACATGTCAAAATAGTAAGCACTGATAATAATCACTATTTTTATTTTGTATCACAATGTATTGCCATGTCTTTGAAAAAATTGTTTTCACGGTTTTTGATTAGATATAGTACTATTGGAAGTTATAAATTGATAATAATCATTTATTATTATTCATTTATTTAAAGTACAATATTAAATTTAATTTTTTTACAATACATATCTATAGATATAAAAGATAAATATTATAAAAAACTTAAACCTGTGTGCCGCCGGCAGCGGGGCAGAGCCCATTATTATTATTTTATTATAATACTTTATTGCATACAGAAGGTTACATTAAATTTTAATCAATTATTTTATTCCCATAAAAAGAAAGGATCTTAGTCAGTCAATTTTTAGGAAAAAAACAACTTCTCATTGGGAAATATTGACATAATTATGTAAAAATTAATAATAAGTGTAATAAATTATCGCAAATTCAACGCAATTTTTAGAGAAAAGTAGGAAAGTAGGACAAATGTGTAAAAAGTAGGACTTTTCCTACTTTCCTACTAAAAAGTAGGAAAAGTAGGAAAAGTAGGACGACTTGGAGGCCTGATATAGTAATAATTGATGTGTAACTTTGCATTTACAGCATGTAAGTGACATATGACAGAGGAAAATTGATATTCCTTTTGTTAGTTAAAATGTTTTATAGAAGCAATATCTTTAAAATAGTAAAACAGCATATTATCAGTTAGAAAGGGTGTTGTTAGCATGATTCCCTTTACATTTTAATCTTAGTTAAATGAAAAAAAAAAATGAAGATGTGCCATTGTATCCACTTGCCAAGGCAAAAGTAATTCGATTGACTAAAACTAATCATATCACAAGTTTCTTTCAATTGCAAAATTATATTATAAATTAACTCAGGGTCCCAATTAAATGATTTGTCATCCAGGACAACCTCATTGTAGAGCATCCTATTAGTTACAAATTGAAATTATTATAAAATTACTTTTGTGCAGTCAGTGGTGTTGTGACACTTGACATTTACAAAAACCAAAGCTATTGCTGTATTTACATCAGAGAATAGGGTTTTGAACTGTAGTAATGAAATAATTAGAAAAGAATTATAACTTTTCTTTATTTTTAACATAATAAATTATTATTTTTAATGTGAAAGTCACGTGACTACAAACGCCAATCACAACGCGTGACGTCATTTGTCATTGTCACTTGTCACCTACTGCTTATTTAAGTTGTTTGTGATTTCGTCGTTTACTTGAAATAAAATTTTAGTTTATTTACGATGGCAAAGAAATTTGTAAGAGCTGATAGTTCAAATTTGCCACGTATCGACGTCATGATGGTGGCAGAATTTTTCGCCAAAAACCCTGATTTTATCTCATCGGAATTAGAAATGTAAAAACTGTCGCCTAAGTATCATTACACACATGAAAAGTGAATCAAAATTTCTTTAAATTTGATTTTAAGTGACCCATGGTTGTTTGCAATGTACCCTTAAATGTATTGTTTTTGTTTTAGATCGTGCAGGGAAACGTATGGAGATGATGCTAAAGGTTATGTGGAACTTTGACGAGAAAACGATATATCTGTAGTTAAATGCAAAATGTGCCCACAGCACAAACTTCACAATAAACAATATAAAGTAAATCATCGACTTTATTGATTGATTTTTCCAGTCTCGTCTTGCCAGTACCATCCATTCTTTTTTTTTCATATTTATATCATGAGGCACAGGTATAAATAGTTGTCAGATGTCTTATTTGTATTATTTTCGCACAGGGAAACTGAACAATACTGATAATATTTAATTGCACTAATTTTCGATATAGATTACGAAATATAACCGAACGTTTACACACGCTGTATCAATGAGCAAGTAACCTCTGAATGATAGGGACGTCATAATCGAGACAAAAGAGTGGTGTTTTAGCGCGAAATTCAAATGTGAAAAATAATAATCAATTTTTTAACAAAGAATAAAGTAATTTCAGTAGGAAATTATTTTTAGCAGCTTTTTAGATAAGTAAACAATAGGTTGAAATGGTTTTCATGAAACAGTTCACAACCCTAGTACACAAATCTACACTTGTATTCTCTACTAACTAGAAATCATTAATGTCATTTATCTCCAAAACTAGAAAGCTTGATATTGCAGTGAAATATTGTGCTTGACATTAACCCATGATCAAATCTATGACGACCTCCATAGTCGAGTGGATAGCACACCGGTTTCAAGGTGTCGCCATCTCTGAGGTCATCCCGGATTCCGCCATCCCGGGTTCGAATCCCGGTGGGGACAAATGTTTGTGTGATGAATACCAGCATTTGTACCTTAGTCATGGTTGTTTTTATTGAAATATATATCATATTTCAATAAAAATTATTTATAGAATATTAATATAGAATTAGAGGAAAATTACTAACGTGGATCGAAGCCTTCCTACGAAACAGAACATTACGAGTGAGAGTGGGAGAAACGCTATCGCAAGAACGTGAGATCTATAGTGGGGTACCACAAGGCTCAGTATTGGGCCCTGTGCTATACATAATTTACACTTTCGATCTTCCCCAATGTCTAAAAAGTAATGTCAGTATTTTTGCGGATGACACCAAGGTATTCGCTAATCCACTAATAGATTATGATCAACTTCAAGATGATCTAAACAAAATTGCAAAGTGGTCAAAAGATTGGCTTATAAATCTTAACACCTCAAAATGTACTGTTTTGCATATAGGTAGCCGTAATCCTCGCCTCATATACAAATTAAATAATGCTAAATTGACTGCAGTTAAAACACAAACAGATCTTGGAGTGAACATAGCAGAGAGCTTGAAATGGGATGAGCACATTAAATCAATAGTTAAAAAAGCGAAAAAGTCTAATCTACCTTGTAAGAAAAGCTTTTGGAATACTGACACCAGACATGATGCTGAAGATTTATAAGACCTATATAAGACCTATTTAAGATATTTTGGAATAGCATTTCAAGTCTGGAGCCCTTACTTTGTCAAAGACATAGAATTACTGGAGAGGGTTCAACGCAGCTTCACAAAATTACCTAGACAGCTAAAAAGACGACAATACGAGGAAAGACTGGAAGTGCTGAAACTAACAACTTTAAAGGAGCGACGAGAGCGTGGAGACTTGATTGAAACATATAAAATATTGCATGGACACTATGATCTACAGGACTTCCACAAACTACTAACTCGTGATACCAATGACAGACTGAGAGGCCACCGCCTGAAGTTGCGCACCAACTTTTCTTACAATAACCCACACAAGCACTTTTTCAGTAACAGAGTGGTTAGAGCGTGGAACAAATTACCTGAAGAGATAATCTCAGCTCCGAGTGTCAATGAATTTAAAAACAAATTGGACAATTTTTTAAAACATTAAATTTTAATAAGAGAAATACATAATAGAATACACAGGATACAGGCAATATCAGTTGCAACAACTGCCTGCCTGTTCATATATAATAATAATAATAAATATGTATAATATATGTGTGTCTATCCATTACCCTAGATCCCATAGCACAAGCCTTACAGAGCTTAGTTTAGGCTAGGCTAATTGGTGTAAGTGTAAAAAATATAAAAAAAAAAACACCAGTAGCACTCCGGGAGTGCTGGCAGAAGTGAAAACTTCAATATTAATGTTGTGTTTAATTATAAGTACAAAAGTATTATCATTTAAGAGGTAGAATACAATGTTTATTTATTGCGCTATCGTGCACAAATATGACAGACATTCGCGCAAGCGCCCTGTGCCGCCTAAACGGAGCAGCACACTCAGGCATGCTGGAAAGAGTGGGAGATACTAGTTCCTCTCCCTTCCCCTCAATCTTACGCTTTTTCGATCTGCATCACGTGACCCTGACGCGAGTTTGGAAGTTTTTACCCATGCAAATAGTGCTCAGCTCAGGTAAAGAAGTTTTCACTTCAAAAAAAAAATCATCATAGAATCAAGACTCACCAACAACTCTTTGCCACCATCAAAGTCTGAGCGCAGCTGGGTGCCCAGATCACCATCTGGGATTTTCAGGTCCTCGCGCAGATCGCCATTGTCAGCCATCAGAGTCAGGTATCCGTCATCAGAAATGTCAGTGAGTTGGTAATCCTCACGTTTCACGTGGGGCACATCCATGTTGTGGGTGGAGGGGCAAATATCTTCATATCTGAATTGAATTGATGAATATTGTTTCATAATTATGACACTTATTTGAAATTAAAATATTTACTACATACACTTTGAAAATTTTTGCAGGTGGTGTATAAAGGTTACCACATAATATTTTCCTTGACCATAGAAGAATCAGATAAATATACATATTTAAAAAATGGTACAGGGTTGGTTTTATAATTTCTCCCAATTTAAGTGCCCCCCTGTAATATTTAAATTATATAACCTTTAACAGACATTATACCCATTCTATACACGAGGTCAATAAATTCCGCTAATGTGAAGAGCAGTACTTGGTGTCAACATTAAACAGCCAACCAAATAATAATAGTATTCCATCCACACAGCAAAGGAATTTTGAAAAGCAACCTGTTTATTGACAAAATGCTTGACTCAGACTTTAGATTAAGAGTAATCACATAGTCTAAGAAACAAGTCAAAATTTTTACATGTGATTGCATTGAGTAAACTTCAAGGTTGAAAAATTTTATAAAAAGTAACTGATGTTTGTGTACATGTGAATATTACAAGAAGCTAATAAAAGCATGTACCCCTGTACGGTGATCTCAAAATACAGTTGTATAGTGAGACGCATAGCCGGGTCTGTTGTTTTATGTTCGAGTACCCGCAGCACAGAAATGGTATGTGACCATACCCGCGACTCTATGGGCTCGAATACATAATATATTCCTATTGTTGAATCATTTAGATTTCATTTCAAGATAATTATTACTGAGTATTATTGTTAGACATATCCAGCATCCAAAAACCACATGTAGGTAAACTCTTAACATCAGATGAATGAATTTGATTACTCATATTTGTTAAGTAAAATGGAATGTCAAGCTATATGCGGTTGATGATTTAATAGAAAATATGTATATTAATAGTGTAACAAAAGCCTTACTTTTTGCCATTGAAGATATCAATGCCAACTAAATGTACTTTGGCGTGGCCGTGCTTGCCAGTTTTGGAAGTGGACATCTCCACAATCTTGCAAGGGCGCCCCTTCAGCATGACAAACCCGTTCTTGCGCAGGGCCGAACATTGCATAGGGAAGGTAGCCGAGGCACCAGAGTCCCCAGTTTCAAAGTGTGTGTCTTCAATGTCACCCATTTTGTGTGCTAAATTTAAACTACGGTCAGGAGTGATCTGATGAGGAAGAAAATAATATTGTTAAATTAATGATATCTATGAATACCTACAAAGGCTTTATAATGTCTATGTAACAAAAGATTTAGAATACATCAGCTTTCTTAGACTAGCACTGAATACTAACACTTATTGTAGGGATTTGTGACTAATATTTCTGCAAGAATAAGATAAGAGTTATGCATAAGAAATAACAAGAAATATAAATCAAAACTAATGTACCTTGCACCTTGTATAAAAAGAGATGTATGTGCAACAATAACTTTCTATTGTTATTTTCCATACTGCACATAATATTTTAAATACAACAAAAATACTATAAATTAAGAAGACCAATGATGCCATAAAATAAATGTGTTTCTTTTATTGAATTTACTACACCAGTTGTGAATGAATCATCATGTCAACAATATTAATCCTTGGTCTTACAATGGTCAAACATGTCATGTGTGAAAAAATTGCAACCTATCTAGAGAGTTCATTGAACTATTCTATCACACTTTAATTCAACACATTTAATAAAAAAGAGAACAGGACAGTAACTAGAACTATTATAAATACTTTAAAAGGATGTATCTATTTTCAAGAATAACATATATCCAATGATCTGAATAATAAAACAAAGTTTGCAAGTAACTTAAATCTTAATGGAGAATAAACAAGACCTACAATCAAAATGCTTATTAAAAATAGATTAATAATCAAACCTTTAAAATAATATTTATCTTTAGGAAATATGTAGACATAATAATTTATATTTTCACACAATAATGTAATCACAGCAGTATTCTTAAACTCACTTAATGACAAAGGTCTTTCTTTCTCATTGTTGATGCCAATATGTTACCAAGTGGTAGCTATATTGACTGCATTTCCTTTGTATCTGATTGTGAATGATAATATTTCAATATATATGATACCAAGTATTAAAAGTGTCATAAATTTCTATAAATAACAAGGTTTTGAGTCCTAATCAATCGGTAAACTAATGCAAAAATACCACGTGTAATGTGACAACATGTCCTAAATATAGCAAGTAAATTCTTAATTCATACTTTTGTAATGACAATACACAAAGAAATCATACTGATATTTATCGCTAGCAAATTGGTTTCATTCACAGAATACATAGGACTTCTGTTTTGAAAAAGACTATGACGAAATACATGCTTTTGAAAAATAAATGCATAGACTTTGTTCATACTAAATCAGTTGAAAACTGCCCATATTTTTTATTTTTATCACTTGTATGTTAACAGAGAATTTACACTATAATTTGCTAAAATAAAGTTAAATTGAAGGTTTTACAAGCCGGACATAAGGTGTTCACGATACTGGTGTGGTGCCCGAACATGTGGCTTCTCTCTAGAGACATCTTGTAACAATCTTCGGAAAACACACAAATAGTGGAAAAATGTTAGCCGAAACAAATTTGCACAGAGATTTCGAGCACTGAGAAGCAACAAGCTAACAATGTGAACTTGATCTTTATTTCGAACAACGATAACGATGGAAAATAGCAGTGTCAAACGTGCCGGTGCCGCGATACCCTTTTATTTCTATCATTCTTAACACATTGTTCACGATGTTATGAAAGGATATTTTCACAAAACCTTCAGCACTATTAAAATACTTACAAAATCGATAATAAGAACTAGTTACAAAATAATCACAATTTATATTTTTACATGGACACTCACATGTGACCGACGGGTTCTTCAACCGAAAGGTCAATTTGCGCCTGCGTAGCACCTATAATACTCACTTCCTGTGGAGGGGTTCGCAAAATGGCGTAAACGCCGCCAAGATATGGCGCGATTTTTTAACCTTTTAAGTTTCGAAGTAATTTAAAACCTAAAATGATTAATTTTGTATCTATGTTTTTAAGTAATGTATAAAAGTTCAAATATAATTTTAATTTTTAAGTGTTTCTTAAGTATTTTACTTTTAATTATGACCTAAAATTATTTTATTAAACACTGTTTTATCGACAATACGCTTAGTTTCTTTACAAATTTGTATAGATGTCAGGATTGCTGCAGCGTAACCACAGATAATTAATCGGAAATTGTTTTGTCTCCATTTTTCACATCTATGGGCTTAAAGTATAAGTAAATGCTCATGTAAACTTAAATTTTTTGTTGAGAAGAGAAATTCTTGTATCAAAAATTAATAAACCGTTACATTTTATGTGCGACAAGAGTGCTATTAAATTCTATTTCAAAATTAAGATCAATCAGTTTTCTAAGCCTCGTCATAAATGGTTTGTACGATTGTACTAACAAGAATTAGCTCTTCGAAATAAGTTAATTTAAATTTTGACTTTATTACTAGAGGCATAAGAGGATATAGTTCGGAAAGCACAAAATTGTGCGGAGAAAGAAGACACTAATTGTATTTTAATCTCATTCTGGCAGTGCTGTTACTAAAATAAATTAAAAATTTAAATAGTATTAATAAAAAGTTTGTATTATAGTTATAATAGCGTAGACGACTACAACTGATTATGGCTTTTTTTTAACCTATAATTATGTGATTTGAGCAATTTATATCTAATTAAAGTATGTCAATATAGAAATTTCAGTTTAATTATTAATTTATATTGTTTTTAGATTTCTAAAAAATAAGCAATTATTATTTACGTAATTCTAATGAAACGAACACATTTCTAGCATTCTCACATTAAATGTAACATTTTTTTTTATATAGAAAGTATACTTATAAACGTACAAATAACAAAGTTATTTAAATATTTGTGTATACGCATCATACAAATTAGGCGAGTTTACTTAGTTATGACGTCACGATTGCAGTGTTTTTAGTATGGAGCACAGATTACTATAAACTTTGGAGCGTTTTTGAGCGACCCGCGACAGCGCCGCAAACATGGCGATGTATATTCAAAAGTAATAGGTGCAGGTGTACTGTTGGTTCTACAATATTTCTCACTTAAAAGAGTACTCTTATTATATATAGAATTTAAAAAATTGTCGTCTACCCAATTCTATGATTTAGGTTCTAATGTACACATCGTCTTTGAAAAGACTGCAAACTCGTTGATGTTACTTTTAAAGAACTCATGGAATCAAAAAAGGTGATATCTTGTTTCCATAAATGTTTACTTGCACTTTCAGCCTATGTCCATGGGCTGAAAGGAATTTTAAAAGCAAAATATAAAAATATAAAAAGTGAAACAGAAACATAAATCAATAATATCCGCCGATTAATTGGCTGTGATTTGTGCTGAAATTGTGGTTTAGTTGCTAGTTCTAAATTACATTTATCAGAATGTCATCAATCTTTTCCAAAGCTAATAAGAAAAGGAAAAATTCTGAAAGATTAATGCATCACTTGATTTGTTACTTTTAAAACAATAAACAAAGATTTGTACACTACAATCAATAGACTGAGATTGGGCATTGCGGGATTCCATTAACTATATATAAAACTTTGACTAAATTTACCTACGCCAACTATAATATAAATAATAAATAATAGGTTCTTGAATGGAGTGGCGGTGTTTTCAAATTACATACTTAAGGAAAACACCATTAAAATGTTATAAAAAAATTATATTAAGACATTATAATAGACATTAGAATTAAGAAGTTACAATCTAATAGCTTTGACAGACGTCACAGCTTTCTTATTAAAGAAAAAAGGTTTTAAACTCAACACCAACATTGTAAAATGAATGAAATTGATGTTCTTGAACATACTGCTCTGAAATGTCCGAGTTACGCTATACAACGCTTAGTTTTAGGTGAGTGATAACAATCAATATTCAAAGAAGTATCTCTCAAACTACATGAATTGCTGAAAATTCTAGACTCTCTAAACTTTTCTACAATGTATAAATAATACAATTAAAAACATTTAACAAATTTGGTTACTTAGAATTGGTTTTACAATGGGCACTTATAATAAGGAGAGGTAGTCAACCGAAGGGCAATACTCTCTCTCTGTGAGATCGATTCAAAAATGTAAAAAATCCTAAAAAGATCAGTTTTATTGATATAATCCGAAGAATTGCGAATCTTAAGTGGCAGTGGACAAAGCACATTCCTGAAAACAGGTTTTTGAGTGAGAGATATAAGAGAGACATCTCAGCATTGGTACGTATCATTCCACAAGGTGGACCGAACATTTGGATAAGCTTCCCGGAATGTTTGCATTTATTCTTTGATTTTATCAGACCATCTAAAAACGCGTACACGAGTTGTCAATAACTTTTTATATAATACTTTTTTGAAATTCGAACGATTGTGACGTCGCTATGGATTTTGTTATTACTTGAAATTATATGCTAGAAGAAAACTTATGGAAAATGTTATTGTAATATTTATAATATGTAATTTACAATAAATCATTTATTAGTTTTACTAGCGTATTTTCACTGTAGAGGAAAATTAGATTAACGAAGATTCCCTACACGAGTGTTGACAGCAAATTCTGGACCGCACCATAATCTGCGAAATGTCAAATGTCACTATCTACTATGGGTTGGTTACGCGGGTTTTTTATTATTTCAATTCGAATAATGTCGTGAATATTTGCCAATACCTCAGAATAATTATAGCAAATATAATTCACAGGTCAATGAAAGTCAGTGATTTAAAAGCGGAGCTAAGAAAAGAGGTTTAGAGGGAAATTTAAACTAACTCAAACACTTATTTATTTAACTCTTAAACATATTTTTTGTCAAAAGTGTGCTTGTTTATTGTGTTATGTTTTTTCTTTCTACAGGCTTTAAGACTATGATAGCAATAATAATTTTGATGAAACATAGGTTTTACGGTACGATTTGGCGTATACTATTGAGTGCCCTTTAGACAGTTTATACAGCATTGTAATATCGAGAAGTGTATCTGACTGACTTAAATATAACGAACATACTTTTTTTTAGATAAAAAAGTTTTAATATTATGATCAACTTGGTGGTTCTGGTGTACACAAAATAATTTGCTTTTTCTAGAGGACAACTACTCTGGAAAGATGTAAAATGTATACCCACATGTTCTGAAAAAAATACAACTTATCTCTATAAAATCAGAAACAAACTAAACTAAAGCAAAATGTCTTTTGGCCTGCAGTTTGGTGACTTGCAGTACTACACAATGGTATTAATATATTAGAAACAATGTGATAAATTATTAATATAATATATTGATAATGGTTTGGTATAATGAATGTTTTAAAAGTGACATATATAGTGACATATATAGAATATCAATGACCATGATAACTTTAAACTACCTGTCTTTTAGTAATATATATTTAATGTAATTTCTGTGATTTACAATACATCCCATACAGCTTCAGTGCTCAAGTATATGGGTTTTGTTCTCTCATTTGTTTTAGAACAAACATTATTGTGTTGCTACATTGCTTTGGGATCTGTTATTTTGAATAATATTGTTACTTTTAGATATGTCGAGATGAACAGAAGAAGCATGTTCGATAGAGTAATGCTACTCTATCGAACATACTTCTTCTGTTAAGCAGTCTTATAAGGCAGCACTAACAAAATAATATTTGTCATTATGTATAAAGTGTAAGAATAACCAATTAATAAAATAAAAGAAAAACTAAAGACGTGTTTCCCAAGCATATCAAAGTGAAGCTATGGAATGGGCACTATAAGGTAATACATTATTTGAAGCCATGAATATATGAGTCTATGTTACACAATAAAGTTTAATGTTGTGGAATTTTTATTTCCAATAAATTTTCACATAATTGAGCTTCTGATGAATTAATTGAAGAGCTAAAAATATATCTATCTTTAAACAATATTTCAGGGGTTCTAGACTACCTGAAACCTTATATTCGCTCCTGCATACAATTAATAATTTATTAGTAGTAACTTAAATAAGGTCAATGAAATCCTCTATATCCACTATGTATTGTTAAGTTTTTTATTATACATAGATAGATAGATAGATATAAAGTTTATTTTGCAACAACACACACATTCATACATATTATATGGCGAATATATTACAAAGACATACAATTTTAGTAGTAATGGACGTGTGTGCAGCAGCAAGAAGGGTCAAGGCTCGGTGTAAAATCGCCTTACGACAAAGACACCGATTTTCAGCCGTCACCCAGAGATAACGCGGGCATCGGCAGCCGTGCTATTGAGAACAGAACGATAGTTTGTGTGTGTGTGTATGCGTGTGTGTGGAATGTGCAAGTCAAATATATACACGTAGAATATTAGTATAAATATGAAATAAATACAAGTAATTTACCATTAATACTATTACCATCCACGCTGTAAGCCTTCCTTGAAGGAAATCAATATGTTAGATAATATTATTTAATAATATATATTATAACCAAAAAAAAAAAAAAAGACTCAGATCACTACTACCGCACCAGGATCCATACCGCTACCAAGTCGGAATACCCAACCTCTGCAGTGCAAGTAAGTGAGTGCGTAAACTTAGCTTGAAAGTACTTTTAGAAGTTAGGTTCCGAATGGGCGGCGGCAGGTCGTTCCAGCACTTGGTAGCTTGAAACCTAAAACTACCGCGGAATGCCACCGTGCGATAACGGTAGCTTACAAGTGGCGCCCGTAGCGGTCTAAGTTTATACCTGTCATTAGGCGTTGTAAACTTGAGTTTCTCAAATAAATATTCGGGTGTTTTGTGCTTTTTCACATCAAATACAAGGCATAAAAGGTGCATCCGCATACGCATCTCCACCTTTAACATTGACGCAGCATCAAAGAACGGAGAAACATGAGCTCGAGGTGGTACATTGAAGCAAAACCTGCAGCACGCGTTTTGAATGCGCTGGATCAATTTTCGCGTTCTTGACAGCAAACGCGGGCCTATCACAATGTCCCCGTTATTAAGCCTGGAA